>JABEYC010000036.1:0-59239 GCA_013266195.1 Fusarium zealandicum | reverse complement strand
TTTAGGTATCTATAAGGTAGCTTTAGAGAGTTAAATATAGTATTCTATACTAGTAGGTAGCTATATATTAAGAAACGCCTTCTTAGATAGCTTAGATTATATTTTAAACGTCGATTTCGGTATATTTAGATATTGCGAGAAAGATATTATAAAAATAAATGCGATAGCTTTAATATAGCGCGAGAAAACGCGGTTGTAATGTATATTGAGGTAGAATGTAAAGGTTAAAAAAGGTAGCTGAAAAATAGGGGTGGCCGAAAAATGGGGGGGCTAGCTTAAACATTATCTATGCAAAGATTGAAGTTGATGCGTCCACAGAAAGTGACCAGTGCGCGCATTGTTAGGCCCCGAGCTATCCGCGTGGGGGTTATAAAGAGATGGGGATACAGATGTTCAATCCGTATAGCATCAATCAGAAGACAATTTAGTAAGCTATCTTGTCAACTTCAGTCTCTTCAAAAGGACTTGCTGATGTTGTTTCCAAGGATATAGACAATAACTGTAAAGTTCTCTATGTTGGGCAATAGGTTTATTGGAATATGTCATATGCCAGCTGACCAGACCTTGAGTAAACTAGCAGCACTGCCTCTGACCTGTCGGAACAAGCGGAAGTATAACAAGAAAGAAGGCTCATGGAAGTATAAAGGTAGGGCGAAGTCCACGTAGCACTATTGTCAATCTCCAACCTTTAAAACGTCTCTTCTATTAGATCACCACTATGCAAAAGGTGACGGCCAAGCTTCCCTCTTGGGACAAGACCAAGGCCCAGAGCAAGAAAGGCTTCGATAAAGTCTGGGGATGGGCTGATAAACTCGGGGCGCCAGTCAACAGATTGTCCAACCGCATTGGGAGCGAAGCCTTTTGGCCCACGACTCTAGACAAGGAAAGTGACAAGGCGGCCAGAATTCTAAGATCTTTCTGCAGTGAGCTACATCCTGATCGTTTGAGTGTCTTACTTGACTGATGAATGACACGGCAGAGGATGGCTTCTATACCGAGGAAGAAAAGCTGGCTGACCAAGCTGGTCCAAAGCAAAAACAACGAGTTCTAAAAAAGATCCCCCAAAAGGTCATAGAAAACGCTGTTGGTCTCGCAATCTTTACGACTATGCGCACTGGCCTCTGGGTCTCTGGAGCCGGCGGTTCCGGCGTGCTAGTTGCACGCAACGAGGATGGATCGTGGTCTCCTCCTTCAGGCATCTTGCTTCACACGGCTGGCTTGGGATTTCTTGTTGGTGTGGACATCTACGACTGCGTTGTCGTCATCAACACTCGAAAGGCCCTCGAGGCTTTCACCAAGATCCGAGCTACCCTTGGCGGCGAGATTAGCGCAGTCGCTGGTCCAGTTGGGGCTGGTGGTGTTCTAGAGAACGACGGTAAATGGAAGCAGGTGAACAGGCCGGTCTTCACTTATCTCAAATCTCGCGGCTTCTACGCTGGCGTTCAGGTCGACGGCACCGTCATTATCGAGCGTACAGACGAGAATGCACGCTTCTACGGAGAGACGATAGGTGTCGCCGATATCTTGGCTGGAAAGGCCCGCCATCCGCCCCCGGAGATCAAGATGTTGATGGAAACATTGAAGGCTGCAGAAGGCAGAACGGACGTTGATTTGGAGCTCATGGATGAACTAGAAGGGCAGCCAGCACCAGGTGATGTCGACGTTGATGCGCCGAGTGACTCCATGTTTGGCATCCCAGACTTGAACGATCCAGATCCATACGGCGTCCTAGCTCTGGAGAAAGAAGGCTTTGAGATCCGAGATGCTGCAACCCGCTCCAGGCCGTCTAGTCAGCACTTTGAGTACCATCCTAGCCCTTCAAGCCCGGTCTACAGCAAGTTTTACCGAAGGAGTATGGAAACAGCGGGAACAAGAAGCAAACGCGAGAGCTACACGTCTTTTACGGATTATAGTACCAGACAAAGTTCGGATCGGCCACACTCGACTACCGAGGCTGGAACACAGACAGAGCCTGTCATGGTAACAGACATCAGTCCTCCAAGCTCTACTAGTAGCCTATACGACCGAGAGACAGCAAAGACAGACCAGCGAAGCGTCTATGAAGATGTACCTCTAGAAACCAACCCCAAAGAGAGTGAGGCTAATCCTTACGATATCAAAGATGGTAACATGTGGAACTCTGAGCGTAAGAATCAGAACAACACTATTTCACATTCCTAGTACAAGGAGAATTAGAGAGTATAGTAATTAGGACTGAGAGACTCTAAAGAAATAAACGTATCACTTTCCTTCAACTTGACCATGGCAAAGGCTCATCAACTCGGTAGCCGCCAACATCTCTGAGCCCGAGAACTCATGCGTAACCGGTTGCACATACCCCCCTTGATAATGTCCATCCGGCGGATATATGGATACTGACAGTTGAGTCTGCCCCGTACCATCTAACTCGTAGATGCTATGAAACACCTCGATGCCCGTATATGGCTCGTTGGTAATGACTTTGATGTCGCTAAAGTCAGCGCGATCTCCCCCGTGGAGAGCCATAGGCGCGGAGAAGTCGAGGAGCTTGCTCGCACCGGTGTTGCAAATGCGACAGAATGCAGAGTCTCCGCAAGTCATGTAGTTGGCTATGCAGGAGGAGCAGAATATGTGGTTGCAGGGACGGAGACTGCGGTACCTTGTTAGTATAAAAACACAACCCAGTGATTACCAATGAGTTTAAGGAAGACAGAGAGACGCACGTTGAATCACACAACACCCTCGCACAGCATGTGTATCCCACCTTTAGGGAACTGCTCAGATCCGCCCCAAGATGGATGTTGCCATCTACAGCATGCAGATCGCCCACACTTTTCAAGCCGGCCAGGTTGTGTCCCCCATCAATGATGGCTCCCTCGTCGTAGGATGCAAAGAGCGGAAGTCCTTGCTGTTTATACATTTCTTGCGTAATCGGTGACGATGGTGCCAGCACGCCGGTCAGTGATTCAAAGGCGACCGAGTTGAAGATCTGTATGCTGAGTATCGTTGCGCGTGTCTTGCACCATATGCTCGAGCTGAATGGGTCACTCTTGATGACTTGACGTATGCGTGAACCGGCGGCAATGCCAATTGCCCAACCAGAAGATCTTGAGGGGCAAGAGAGTTGGAAGGGGGTTTTAAATATAAAACCCAACAGACCCGAGTCTGAAAGAAAAGTGAAATGGGATGAACGTACTCTGTTGGTCTTCTTCTCTAAGCGAGCCATTTAGCTACCCGACAAAGCAAACTCCAGATAACAGTAAAAACAAGATTTCCTAGAATTAAGCCTCCTGCGAGAAACATAAGAAGAGAAGTAGTAAACTGCTGCAGAACGTCACCGGAAATGAGCTATGCTATCATGGGTAACCTGCATAGATGCAGTGCACTATCGGCAACCCTTCACAGTGTCTCACCAGGGAATGTTCCACCACAAGACGCCTCTGATGTAAGTCTCGTGCAATTGACATCACCGTTGTGATAGTCCAAGATATGGCAATGTCGTTGATCGTGCTGTAACTATACCGAGTCCTCGCGTGGCACTCAACATGGTTTCAAACTTGATATATATCAGAAGCCCCCATCTCTTGCTTCACTTCGCAACAAGCCTTTTGCCGCTGCTCACCAAGAGAATGTCGGAATAGTCAGCGAAAGAACACAAACCGGAGGCTATCTCA
The DNA here is from genome assembly GCA_013266195.1 of Fusarium zealandicum. Lineage (NCBI taxonomy): Eukaryota > Fungi > Ascomycota > Sordariomycetes > Hypocreales > Nectriaceae > Fusarium > Fusarium zealandicum. The sequence goes on along the minus strand of JABEYC010000036.1, from coordinate 55,586 downwards.
AGCCATGAGCCCGAGAACGGCCAGATGGAGGACATTCATATCCCAGCCGGAGGCGATAAGGACGTCGTTCTTGATTTCATCGCGAACCTGAATCCAGAGATCAAGACAGCCCCTATATCTGCCGAGGAATCACGCAAGGTTCTTTGGAAGATCGATCTTATAGTACTTCCTTTGATGGTTGTGACATCTATTCTCGCGGCGGTGGACAAGAATGTCATCGGCAACACCGCCCTGTTGGGGATACTTCAAGACACTGAGCTAGTCGGCAACCAGCTCTCTTGGGTTGGAAGTCTGTTTTTCTTTGGATAACTTCTTTTCGAGTGGCCAATGGCCTTTCTGATCCAGCGTTTCCTGGTGGCAAAGCTCTTGGCCATCACCGTTGTCGGATGGGCAGCACTTGCAATGAGCATGGCTGCAGCGCATAATTTTGCTGGCTTGGCTACTGTTCGATTTTTGAGTAAGGCGACCAATCTCCTCCAGAACCTTTACGTCTACTGACTAGTCGTGAAGTGGGTGGTCTAGAGGCCATCGTTTGTCCAGTTAACAGTATCATCACAGTCATGTGGTGGACAAGGACCGAACAGCCGATACGAACAGCCATCTGGCTCAACACCCTCTTTACTGTCATTACCGGCACTGTAAGCTACGCCATCGGACTGACCAACACGAATCTCGCGCCATGGAGACTTCTCTATCTGGTGGTCGGAGGGTTCAGTGCTGTTTGGTCCGTCGTGGTCTGGATATTCCTCCCTGATAGTCCTGCCACTTGTTGGCAACTCAGCGATCGGGAGGAGTGGGTTGCGATTCAAAGAGGTAAAGGAAATAATACCGGCATTCAAGACACTACCTTTAAGTGGTACCAGGTCAAGGAGCTTTTATCTGATCCCAAGACGTGGCTTCTTGTAACCTTTGCTGCAGCACAGAACGTCCCTAATGGTAAGTCGTAACAGCAAATGCCCAAATCATTTTGTCCCGACGCTTACAATGTATTAAGGGGGGATATCTAGCTTCTCTGGTCTTATCGTTGCCGGCTTTGGATTCAACAAGCTCCAATCTATCTTGATCAATCTCCCCACAGGCACCTTGGGTACAATCTTCCAGATTATCCTCTCTATCCCTTCCTCGAAGCTAGTGGTATATCGGTGCGCCATAATAGTACTTGCTGATCTTGTTCCCCTCTCTTGTGCTGCTTTGCTCTGGAAGCTGCCAAAGAGCAACAAGGTAGGATTGTTAGTATCATACCTGTGCCTTTGGACCTACTTCACTCCATATGTATTATCCACTTCCCTGCCGATGGCAAACACCTCGGGGCACACTAAAAAGGTGACCATGAACGCGCTTTGGTTCATAGCTTACTCGGTGGGGAACATTTTTGGTATGTGTACTGGTTCCTTCGAGATATCAATTGCTCACTTCCATTCAGGCCCGCAAGCGTTCACCTCCAAAGATGCTCCCACCTATACAGGTGGTTTCATCGGTCTTCTGATATGTATTGCCGTGGCAATCGCCTCTATATCTCTTTACGGAGTTCTACGCCGGTGGGAAAACACCAAGCGCGATCAGTCTGGTGCTACCGATGTTGACGAACTGGATGGAAGTAACGAGGCGTTCACAGACATGACTGATAAGGAAAAGAAGTCATTTAGATACTCCTATTGATACCCCAAATACTACTAGTGATGATACCTCTAGATCTATAGCTTGTAGGACCACCTCTTACTGCATTCTGTGTCACTCGTGCGGACATGCCACATAGAGACTCCTGCAGCCGTTGAGCAGCCTGGATGTAAGATCAATGTTAATATGCGTGATGATGGAGATAATATGATAAAGAGGGCACATCTCTGACTGAGCGTTTGAACGATAACGTGTCAGATCAGAAATTCAGGTTGAACCTACGTCTTTAAATGATACCCTGGCTTCTTCGCCAAGTTTATCTGCAGTGAAGGCCCGGTTCATTTTCTTCAGGCTCATCAGCTGCTTAAAAAGTTATTATCCCTTGTACGTGAGTTTCCAAGTCATGTACATTCTAACTCATACCGTGGCTACCTTTCATTCGCAAAATTGGTCTTCGCCATAGTTACCTATAGTAATAAGATTATCTTGCTCTATTCTGTTCTTAATCGAGAAACACTCTCCTGGCCGAAACATGACCGACTGAAAGCCGATCCGTACACATACCGTGGAAACAATGCAACTCATCAAATGCTGTATTATCGAAGTCAAAATTATAAAGCCACGTAAAAAGCCCTAAATAAGGCGTTATTCTAAAGTATGCAGCCCCCTCGTTGTAACCTTATTCATATGCGAACAACTTTCTTGTTCGGCTTCTCTATAAAGTAAGGTCATCCCTCCCTCCTCGGCCCCTGAGGGGAGATGCTTTCTCCAACCATTATCACCATTCACGAATGCTTACACAATCCGAAATTCTTTCACATCACGACCGATGCAATGCCTGACGATGCAAACGCCCCTTTACTGTCTCTGGTATCTACATCTCAAGATGTGACAGTCGCCTTGTCCTCCGATGCATTTCGTGAGGCTCTCTTCATTGGTCTCGAAGGGTGGAAGCTCAGCAGGACTGGGACCATCTCTATTCTCACAATCTTCAATCCACTTCGGAATCAGATCTGGCTGTTTGATATACAGACTTTGGGACACGCAGCGTTTTCCATAATCGACCCCCTCACCGGATCCTCTCTCAAATCTATCCTGGAGGATGCGTCAGTCCCGAAATACTTCTGGGATGTGAGGAACGACTCTGATGCGATATGGGCGTTGTATGGGATCGCCCTTGCCGGAGTCACAGATATTCAACTACTCGAGATCGCCTCTCGGCATGGAAACAAGATGTTTCTTTCAGGCTTAGATAAAGCTGTCCAACACGATGGGAAAATTCGCTTTGTACAAGGGGAAAAGTGGTTGCGAATCGAGAGGAAAGTGAGGACCGCGATGAACGAGAACGTCTTCTCAAGTCGACCTTTGGACCCGACGACGATGCAATACTGCATCAACGACGTCGTCCATCTGCCCAAGCTCAAAGACGTCTACCTTGGACGAATTTCGGAAGATTGGCGCTCGAAAGCCATTGAAGAGAGTCGGAAAAGAGTGGATGTGGCCAGGTTGCCATCTTATAATACCCATTCACCCGAGAATGCCGTTGGGCCTTGGCCGGAGGAGACATACCGGGCAGTTTCTCTCGACGAGTTTTTGAACATTACGGAGGATCAAAGGATCGAACTGCTAAGCGAGGAACTGTTCGGTCATGATATCGGGTACTATGATGATGACTGGGAAGATGGGCAGGATGGCTGCAATGATCATGATGGAGCTGTTGACTCCGAAGCCTTTGCCAGCTGTTGAAGCAAGAATTGATACATCACCGCCGGGTCATTCTGACAGTTGTATGAACTGAAACTTCTGTAATATGATTGCCAAGAAAGACGTTGAAACATCACAAGGGATCTTATATCTCTAAACATGACCAAATTTACGTTGCAGCCCGAATGCTTTCAAGAAGAGGTAGTTTCATTTTCAGAGGGCTAGAGACGGTGATGCTACTTGATGCAAGTGGAGGTCGCCGTGTTGGAGCAACATACGCATCAACCGTAATTCTATCTTATCGGTGTTTCGATCGTAGCGTTCTTGTCGAAATGCTTATCACAGTGAATATGGACTTTCATAGCACATTCACCACGTCTTATACATATGCATAAAGGGCGTGGACTGCAAACACCGCAAACGTATTGGAAGGTCAGATGTAGTAATCTATTATCATTTCCCCCCCCCTCCCTCACAAGGTAGCACTATGCCATCACTCTATAAACAGGGTACTCATCTCCCTCGCTGACAGGAAGGATATTAAACTTGGCGTAGGAATCAATACCCTCTGGCTCAAGCGTGGTGAATGCATGCGCAGCATTCTGCTGCCGAGTGTTGATCCAAAAGCTTCCCGCGGGCATAAAGATTTCCTTGCGCATCATCTGAGTCGTCACCGTTGTTAAAGCTGTGCCTTGGTAAAGTACATCATCCAAGATAGCGCTTGTGATATTGAACGCCTCGACTTCCCCACGAAAATCAGTCTTGAGGGTGTCGACCTTGACGCCCGCGATCCGGAGCCTGTCGGCCGCTTCTTTCCACGCTCTGGGAAACATGTACGCTTCGGGGCGAGAGCGGGTAAGATTCGCGGTTACGGGAGTCATATTGAGGAACTGAACGGGGCGTTCAACTAGTTTGCCAGTCTCGAGCTCGATGAACTTCCAGGTAGTGTTAGTGGGGTGAGGGCTATCAGTGATGACGATATCATCATCTCCTTCAATGAACTTCTTGCGCGCGCCCTCGATGACTTCGTATATCTTGTCCGCATTGTCAGCTGCCGTCTGGACAATCGTCTCGACCATAATCAGCCCAGAAGCAACGCGGCGCTGAAAGTGTTGACCACCCAGCATGATACCTCTCGTCTCGGTGAGGAAAACCATGGCCTGGCTCAAAGCGAGTGAGACATCTCCTGCTCGCGCCTCGGTGTTAAGCTCAGTGAAGACCAAAGGTTCTTCTCCTTGAACTCCAGTGATGTAGGGGCTCCAGCGTAGATCGTGGTTGTCCATTGCCGCAGCAACTCTGGGTGTAAAGACGCTCTCTGTATACTCTCGGATGTCTTTGTGGATGTTAAGGTTCTTCATGGGCGAGAACTGGCCGTCAACAGCTTGCACCCATTGGTCTTCGGCGCCATATGGACGGTTGGCGCTATATTCATGGGAGTCTACGCCAATGTGAGGAGCAAACTCGGTGATCAGCTCCTTGACGGCTCGGGTCTGTTGGCTCGCAAGCTTGATGTGGTCTCGGTTCGGGTCGAAGTTTGTGGCGAGGAAGCGCTGGAAGTAGGCTACTCCATCAGGGTTGTAGCGAGGGAGAACCATAATGTCCAGCTTTTCGAGGATTGAAGCTGCCCATGTCGCATTGGCGTCAAACTTGCCGAGAAGGGCCAGAAGAGCTTGATCTCCACCAGGCTCGTTGCCGTGAACGCCGCCTTGCAGATAGACTCGAACCTTCTCGGACTCGGATGAGTTGATCTGAGGTTGCAGCGAGCTAGATAAGAAGACGTATGGGAGAGAGCGGCCCTCGTCAGATTTGAAGGATGGGTTGTTGTATACCATCCACTCATTTCGAGATGCTAGACCTTGGAGGAAGTAGTCTAGTCTGGTCAGCTATCATGAACGGCAGAGAAATGTTAGAGACTTACCCAAAGTGGCATCATCAGTCGGACCACTCGTGCCATTCTCAAAGCCGTCGGGAACGCTCTTGGGGTCGGTGAAGGCGGGCGAGTATAGCTTGATGCCTTCGACATCTGGGAAGTTCTTGGCAGCTTCTTCGCCGTCCCTGACAAGAGCAACCTGATTATCGGCGTAGCGTAGGGCCGTGGCGATGCCAGTGTACAAGAGGCCCGTGGCCAGACTCGACCGGGGTGTCATTTTGTGTTCTCTTGAATCAACTTGGAACAAGGTGAGGGAGACAACCGATAGAGGAGTTACCTCTTGTCCAAGGCCCAGCAAGTTGTTATATAATTGCCCTTATCGGGCGTGTTCAGGCTACATCTCGGGTCCCCGCCGCAGTTTCGCGGGCAAACAGGTCCGAAACTCGGTCTCTAGATGTTGACGCCGCCGATCATGGTTCATGGTTATTGATAGAGTAGCACCACTCTTCCCAACTACGCGGGGCCCTTTCAAGGATACCAATCGTACTGGATAGCTAGGCTCAACAGCGCGGGGCGGTGAATAAGACTAATGATAAAGGTATTCCAGATCAGGAAGGTAACTAATCGCAATCTTATCAACGGATAGGTTTGTCTGGGATTCAAGCTTAAACCTGTGGGAGGGGGTTACAATTAATGGAGTCTGCCAAGACCTGGGGCTGCTCGCCAAGAGAATCCTTCGTCATTTACCCCTCTCAGGGCCTCAACTAGATCACGAGGTTTGGTCTAAATAATGGGCAGATCCTCCAAGCGTGGGTTTCTCTTCGCCTCGGCCATTATCGTCCCTAGTTGGTCCAAGAAATGATGTAACTTGATGGGAAGACACTAACAAGCGAGGGCACAATCCACAATATTTATGACAAGGATAGAGACTTGGATCGATTGCTTTGCGTGCGAGATTGGTGAGAGCTTTTGGGTCATGGCTGCGTTCTTGCAGGTGTCATGGGCGTAAGCTAATTATTACTTGACAATATAGCATTTAAGACGATGAATGCCCCAACAGGACTGGATCCCAATAGTTCAACGAATATGGGGATATTCTTGACTTGGTACACGAAGTAAACCATCACCCCCAACAATCTTCCTTCATCGAACCTATACTTCGTTAATGATTACAAACTTGTGCTACTCTCAGGAACATATTTAAATGTGATCCTCGGGCTAGAACGATGCATCCTCTAAGATAGAGGACCTTTTGACGACAAAAAAACGATATTGTGTTACGAGGAAGGTTTTCAATCGTCAATTATGAGAAATAGTGAAGCATTAATTACGCTGGCCGCGCTCCCGGAAAAAGGAGTTCTATGCGAACCAAGATACACCAGCGCATTCTCAGTAACCTCATTTGATTCATCATATATTATATCATTGGATACTACGAAGTATTTGCTCGAACAGTTAAGATTAAGGACCTATAAAGGAAGAAGACACCGATTGCTGGATCGAGTATGCCTCTGGGACCTCTTTAGCCGTAGTCCCTCGCCTGAGGATAACGACGCCAGTGTTCTCGACAAGCTCTACCGTCTCAACGGGTCTTGAACCTAAGCAAAAGAGCACAGGCGGAAATTTCGAAAGTCTCCCGAGCAAGTAGAGATGAAACTGGAAAGAAGGGAGTCGAAGAGTTGTTCACCGATGACTTCTTCAGGAGTCACTTTTGGCTGTATTAGCAGCCCATGTTGCCTTTCAGACACGGCACGTTTCCTTAATGATGAATTCCTGTCTGCACAGAATTGTTATCCACGCCTACTGGCTTCCAGACCTTCCCACGTTGACGTTCATGAAATATAAGCACTATGAGTCTCTATTCTTGCCCGTGAAATGAGTGGCTCAAGGATCAAGGTGTTGCTTTCCAACACAGCACCGAGGTTTAGGACGTGGACTTTGGTCTAGATGGACTTGATGAGAAGATGGCGACCTGGATTCACTAGGTCAGTAATTGCGAAAGAGGTTCCCAAACCGTCTGCCAAGATGTTCTTGTCTTTCTCATCATCGGCTCTTTGGGTGAGAACTATGGCTACGGTCATTATGATACGCCTGACTGTCTTCGCAACAATCCAGCTTCAGCCTAGGACGTATGGCGTTGAATCACTGCCAAGGATCCTGCTTTTGGACATCCAGAGGTCCTTTGCGGGGATAGATCTGCCACCAAATGGATGTCAGCAACCGTCAAAACCTTGGAAAAGTATATCTTAGACCACACAAACACTCAGCCCAAGGATCATATTTTCGTTCTGTGTATGGAATCCTTGTTTAAAACCCAGACCAATATTCAAAAAGTCCGTACAAGACTGCACTGGTGAGGGATAAGAATGGCTCTTCCATATAGGAGGCCCCCGAGGAGATATCCCTTCTCTCGCCGTTAAGGGCGCCATATTCGTGTCTGTTATGATGCCATGCGTCACGTCTCTCGCCATTCCGCGACAAGCAGGCGATCTCCCTGGTGTTTTTCTCGCCAATGCTTGGAACTTTGTCTTTATTGGACGGGATGCTGAACGACTCGAGACGCCATCTTAACGACATATTAATATGCACGAACGGCCATCGAGTATATGTATCAGCTCACTAGTGTTTATCTTGGCGTTTCTGAGGTGTTTGCCTTAATGTGCGATCTCAGAATATTGGTCAATGGAATGTGTCAACCGAAGAAGGGAAAGGAGCTTGTTGTCTGGTTGCCTGGATGAATTAGAGAATTGCTCATCAAAATGCTATAAGACCTACATATTGGTCTGTTTTTAAATGACCGCCATTTGATTTGGGAACAAGAAATACCCATTATGCCTTATACTGGTTCCTCTTCAGTGTTCCCCAAAGCAGGCCCTGAATAGAGGTAATCCTCAGCTTTCACACTCACTACTCGGGGTGGTTTACCTTCCATCAGAATGTGACTAAATAATACTAGATTCTAGAGACTGCAATCTACGTATCTCCTCCAAAGACTGCTTCTTACTTGATTTGGGGTTGATCCTAGGGCCTTGTTGCAACACATTAACCTAGGCACTTGGTCCCTGGCCATTGGGCCGGTCTCTTTTTATAAATATGCCGTCCCGCACTTCTGACCTAATTGAAAATCATCAGACGATCAGGTTTACGGGTAATGGTACATATTTGGTCACTTCAAGCTCTAGCAGTGGGGAACCTGCAGGCATAGTATGTATGTATCACCAGCTTTGTCTTGGCATGTTACGGTGATATTAAAAGCAGCCTTATCGACCTTCCCGATTGAACACTGATCTTCATCGTGATGGCTGAAATACCGGACCACCTTCCAGAGCTCGACCTCAACTCCGTCATAAGTTGCTAGGTGGATCCATTACGCGACAAACGCTGCATGGTTCTTTTGAAGGCCTTGGCGATGGCAAGAATTCAGTACGGTGATATATATCCGTGACTTTGCACTTCAAACAACTGCATCTTCCATCTTCTCAGCATTCTTGCACCAGAGTCTCAGATCAAAAATGAAGTGGACTCAGGCAACTCTCTTGACGGCCTTGGTGCCCTTTGCGGCAGCCGGCAAGGATCACAGGCCCCCTGTCGAGTCTCAGAAGCTACAGAAGCTCATTACTGAGAAGGGGTAGGTCACTCATATCTCAGTCTTCACTCTTCATGGGCTAACTATTTCAGGTTGATGAAAAACTTGGAGAACCTCAACGACATCGCCTACGACAATGGAGGCAACCGCGCATTCGGCCTTCCCGGATATGCTGCCTCCGTGGACTACATCTACAAGCAGACCTCGAAGCTCAAGGGATTCAAGACTTGGAAGCAGGACTTTCCCGCCCTCTTCACAGACACAAAGGCAGCAGAGGTCTCGGTAGATGATGAGACGTTTCGCACCGTGGCCCTAACGTATACTCCTAGTACCCCTGAAGATGGCATCACCAACGAGCTTGTCCACGGACCTGAAGGCGAGGAGGCCTGCTCAGCTGCCAACTATGAAGGCCTCGGTGCCGAAGGAAAGATTGTCCTGGTAGAGCGTGGTCTCTGTCCTGATGGCACCACGTTTGCTGGCAAAGTCAAGGGCGCTGCTGCTGCCGGTGCCGTCGCTGTCGTGCTTTACAACTCGGACCCTGCAAAGCTTACGGCCGGTTCACTGTCAGCTCCAAACCCCGAGGAGTACATTCCTGCAGGTCTTATCGATCAAGAACCTGGACAGGCGCTCAAGGCTCGACTTGATGCTGGCGAAACGGTTGAAGCCTTCGTTCAGATCGTGCAGCTGATCGAAGAGAGAATCACTCAAAACGTCTTTTCTGAGACCAAGGGAGGTGACGAAAGCAACCTTGTTATGCTAGGTGCACATCTGGACTCTGTCCAAGCAGGCCCTGGAATCAACGACGATGGCTCAGGCACCTCTCTCATCCTTGAAGTGGCCAAAGCCCTGCAGCATTTCTCTACCAACCTCAAGGTACGCTTCGGCTGGTGGGGTGCAGAAGAGAATGGACTTTGGGGGAGCAAATACTTTGTCAACAACATGAGTCGAGAGGAAGTCGACGATCTCCTCCTCTACTTGAACTTTGACATGGTCTCGCGCGGCTTCTACGGAGTCTTTGACGGCACGGGAGAAAAGGCTGCACCCGGTGGCCCGCCTGGATCAGACGTCATCGAGAAGCTCTTCTTGGATCACTTCAAGTCCAAGAAGATCGAAGTGACGCCTGTCGGACTCACCGGTGGAACTGATTATGTGCCTTTCCTCGAAGTCATCAACAAGCCCGTCGGGGGCCTCTTTACAGGCACCGGAGCTGAGCAGGATGCTTGCTATCACCAGGCCTGCGACAACATCACCAACCCAGTTCCCGAGACCATCACCATCAATGCCAAGGCGGCGGCCCATGTGCTCAGCGTTCTTGCGATTGACGGTGTGGAGCTTATCCCCAAGACGCCGTCCAACTCTACAGTTGGGTCCATCAGGAGAGTGAGAGATGCGGCCTCGTTGCACGAGCATGATGCTACGGCTGTTGCGGGCAAGTTCTGTGATCACGATATTATTTGATTTGGGATTTAGGTCCAAGCTTGATATGATGCTTGAGAGAAGTTAGACCCAAGAGTGAAAGGAAACGTGTTACGACAAGGTGCCATGCCACTAGAACTTGTAAGCTGTATATATCTATCAACCGGCTTCATTGTAAATTATACATGTTGCAGTTTAAGAATCGTCTTTTGTTTACGCCTCAGCATGTACTCGTGACTATTCTTAATTATTGTGTAGGTTGAAAACCTTGCAGACGGCCATCGTGATGAACTAAACTTTATAGGCCTTCGTGAATCAGAATATCTGACATATATCTCGCCTCGAAACAGTCGCTCAATATGCCAGATAAGTTTTTTTCTGATAATTAGTAAGAGGATTCTATTTTGTAAGTGATTCTGAATAGCTTTTCACGCAAACCTCTCGTGTCATCAGCAAAGTGAAAATGCCCGAACCGGACGCATCAGCTAATGCTATTTCTTGTGAATCTCACAACCGCCAAGAGTTCAACGGAACGGTAAAAGAAATCCACATTAAGTAACATTAACATGAATTATTATATAAATTCAAGCTTTTTAACAGCTAAAGCACCACCGCCTCTAGCCTTTACCAGCGACCCTGTTGGGCAAGTTGCTCTTCAGCTTGGCGCTGAGCATGACGCTTCGCCTTTTCGGTATCGACGTAGTCGAGGCCTCTTGTTTCGACCTCTCGGTCTACGAAAGCGCCAATTGCTCCCGCCAGAAACTCCTTGGCCTTGGCATGGCTGTCGGGATGTCCTAGAAATGCATTAGGGGAGGTCCACGTCGAGTTTTGATCAAGACTGACCGTTTTGAGACGCGTGATCTTCGTACACCTTGGCAGCTTCAAAAGCAGCAGCGCCACCGAGAAGCTCGTGAGACCACTTGGCCTCGTGGGGACGGTTTACCACCTGGTCGTAGGCCTGAGCCTGATCGGAGTCGTCTGTAGTCATTATCAGTCAAAGGCCTCATAGACGTGGGCCTTGGATATCTGACCGTTGAACCAGCCCATTATGAATGATTATAGAGATAGTTTATAGGTAGGATTTGGTTTGAGACTAGAGAGCAACGAAGAGATCTCGTTCTTTTTATACCTAAGAGATGCCAAAAGGATACGCCAACTTTACCTAACACTCGACCTTGCAGAAGCTTCTGTCACTGCGGGGTTGATCAAGACAAAGCCTCTTGCGCGTCCCTTGCCATTACATACAAGAGATGATAGGACGCATCGGATCTCACGGCTCGTTCCATCATGCGCTCGGCAAGCGCCGTGCCGAAATCTCGGATGTTCGGCGCGCTTACGATACGTCATGTCTAGTTACCATGTCCACTTTACACGTACTCAAGGGCCAGAATATGTTCGATTGACATGCATATTACACCACGGTTTATTGCTGTGCCATAGACGGGAACCAGATCCGTCTCGGAAAGAGATGCCGTCTTTGCCGCCCTTGACGGCCCCAGTTCCAGCTCACAAGTATAGGCAGCTGACTTGCTGCTATTACACCTTTCTTCTCTTGTAGAGCAATTCAAACCAGCTGATACTTTGTTTTGTGTGGCTGCATAATGAGCGTGTACATGGGGCGCCACTCGGCCAAGCATCGGCTGGATAATGATAGACAACAAGCCAATTACTCATCCTCCTATCTGTTTGATCCCCCCCGGTGCCTCCTAGGATCTAAGAAATGTCTTTTAGGGCCAGATTCTTCAGCCTCTTGAAGAGGCCATGCTTGTGTGCATACCTACCCGGTGAATCGTCAGACTCGCTTGAAGAAGTCGCCGAGGCCGCGCCAGAGAGTTGAGGCTCGTTCTGGAACCAACGAGGACGGGGTAATTGTTCGCCGGCTGAGTCTTCCGCATCCGAACCATCTCGGTCCTCCAAGCCTGTCTCCTTTAAAAGGGCGTCGCTATAACCTGCACAGCCAGTAGGTTCCAAGAAATCCAAGCTGACGAAACCACCAGCGGTATCAAGACAAGTAGCTTGTTCCCGAGGGGGTTCTTAATACTGTGCGTTCGATAGATGAGAGCGTGTTCAACGACCGCGCCGACCTTGCCCCAATGTGCCTCGATATTCGGCGGGAAAGATCTTTGCAATATCTGTCCCTAGTGAAGGAAATAAAGGTCCATGCATCTGGTCCATGCCAGGATAGCAGCGGCGATTAGGACATCAATGGTACGCCAGCTATAGATTGGAATACTTGTGCTACTCATGTTTACATCGACTACCCTAGATGAATCGACTAGGTATATGTTATCTACGTTTTAGAATAACAAGATATAGTGACGAGCAGTCGTTTTATAAGTGTATCTATTGATAATCTCATTAATTAAGCTCGTAGAATAAGATATACCGCTATAACACGTAAATGAGTCCTTTCTTTTGATTCACTTTAACCAAGTATTGCGCTTGGAGCCATCCTTGCTGTAAGATCCTTACTCGTATTCAATAAGAAATTGAGTTTCCCCCTGACGTATTCTAGATCGTACCTGCCTAAACATGTGGGTCTAGTGGCGGGGTTCCATGTTGGCTATACAACGCGCACTAAAAAGAGTTACGCGATTGAGCTTGTCTTCTACATTTAGCATCAACTCTTGAACGACCCTCGTTTTGTCCAAGTCGGAGTAGAACTGGTGAGAGCGTTCAATATGAGGAATACTGTAGTCTTAGTTAGTGCCCTCGCGGTACTGCTAGGTATCGCTTCCGCAGACTCCCATGTTGAGACCATCTGTGGCCAGCAAAGGTTTGGCGACGTGAATGATTCGCTCATGTGTTAGTAGAAGACTTGTGACAGCAGCATTAAGAGACCTGTTAAACTGACTATTATTTAAGATTACCCCAATGCGTGGAACAAAAAGAGCCCCAAAGACGGCCATGTCTGTATGAGGGTCGACAACAGCACTCCCGCATATGACACAACCTGGAACTGGGACAAGGACATCCAAGACGTCCATTCATTTCCCTACGTACGCTTCAGCCAGGAAGACCTCCCCATACGGCTCAGCAATCTCACGTCGATTCGTCTATCCACTGAATGGATCTACACGTCTGGGAGTCCCAGCAAGCCGCCACGCGACTTTAGCAAGTCGGTCTGGCAGAAGAACAAGGCAAAGTTGGAGAGTGAGAACGTGCAGGCCAATGCCGCCTGGGACTTTTTCCTAGACGATGACCGTAACAGGACGCTATATCCTCAAGATGCAGCCATCGAATTCATGGTCTGGCTTGGTCGTGTCGGAGACCCGTGGTGGCTTGGCCGAGAGAACAACACGATCCTCTCCAACGTGACACTCGGAGAGACCGAATTGTAAGTTTCTTTTCGTGGCGTAGTATGCAGATGAGATACTGACTAGTATAAGTTCACTGTACTATGGCCGTAACCAAGGCGGCACCCACGTCTTTACTGCTGTGACGCGAAACGGCGAGGATATTTTGGCAATCGACGAGGACTTTTATCCCTTGTTCGAGTATATCCTTGAACAGGCACACAAACACATCGACACTCCCAACGACTTGCCAAAAGACCCATGGCTGGGTATCGTCGAGTTCGGCACAGAGACGTGGCTGTCTAATGGAAATGTGACTTTCACCGCGGCCAACTTTGGCATGAAACTCAACGGGGAGGGCGGCTCAAAGAAAAACGATAGTTCCAACGACGACGACGATGGGAAAGGAGGTGATTCTGGTGGTGATGGTGACAATACTGACTCGTCCGGTGATAGTGATGAGGAGGACAACGCTATAGCCTTGACGGCAAGGTCGGTGTTAGGGTACTCTTTGACGGCTGCTTTAGTAGTTAGCGCATTTCTGGCTTGATGGTTGAACTTTGCAGAGACCAGAAGATAGAAGGATAGTCATTCTTGGATAAACGAGATTGCATCTAAACCGTCCTAAAAATACACGTTTGAGATTCACCTTGTCAATTTATACTACTGTACGATGAACTTGGCACGCGATAAAGTCACGTTATTTCATAGTGTATTGACAGGCGGTTGTGAGACTGTTATCAAGTCGATCATTGTGGATCCTTGAGAAGAAGCTACTTGATACATCCGGGTCACCTTTTGCTGAGAGAAGGAACCAAACCGCTGGAGACAGGTTACATGCTATAGGTATTTGTATACGGATAAGAAAGCTGGCAAGGTTCTTGATCCTAAAGGGTCGTTTGTTCCTATAATCTCCTAGCTCCGAATCGTTGCTGGGACGACTATCTGCTGTGCCTTCCTCTATCAGACAAGGATCTTCTGCCACCATGATAAAGAGCGAGTCTCTTTTCACATCTTTGAACTCAGGATCTTATATAAACATAGCCTTTCTGGGACGAAAGTTGGGTGCAAAATCTGACAGATTTTACCCTCAGCCATATCCATCACCGAATCTTGACAACCTCACTGATGGTGGAATAAGATGTCGTCAGCAACGCCAGCAGCCACCGAAAGTCGCCTACGGCGCGCTCTGGCTGCCTTTCCAATCATAGCACTCGCGGCCCTCATGACCCGAGCCATGGCTATGGGCGAGCCGATCGGTCCTGTTCTGGCCGGGATCCTCGAGAGTTCTCGCTTTACAGCAACCGGCGGAGTCGACGTCGCAATCATCAATGAGTTCTATGGCATCCGGATCCTGGATGAAATCTTTGCCCACATCACGGTTGCCTTTGCCCAGTTACAGTTCTTTACAGATCCTCGCGCCTACTGGCACTCGCTTATCTTCTTGACCGACTTTGCTGCCATGTACGCCGTCTTTTTGGTCGAGTCATATAGGCCAGCGAACAAGTTTCTTCTCTTGAGATTGTGAGTATACTCGGTACAAGAGAGCACCATTATCTAATACTCACTCAATAGTCCATCCATTATTTGCTTCCTGTCACAGCTCTTTGGAATTGGAGTCCTCGCCCCGGTCTACTTTTATTCTTTCTACATCGTTACGCCCAGCTATAAGCTCATGACACCAAGTGCGCATCTCCCTGGTATGGCACCGTGTCTAGCTATTCTGCCTACACTCGCTTTGGGCTATTATAGTTCTCATTTCCCATCATTCCTCCACTCATCCCTCGAGGCGAGGCATTGGTGGAACTGGATATGGCAGCTGTTTCCTGTATGGGGATCACTTGTTATGGTTATACTGTCAAATATCATGCCTACAGGGAATCATCAGCGCGCAAACGACAGCAGCGCCATCCTGCGTGTACTCAGACCTACTGTACTCGTCATTGGCCTCGTCTCCACGGCCACGTACTGGTACACTCTGTCACAGCTAGAATATCCCCTTTCCGAGATCCTTGTACCTCAGTATCTCGTCGCCTCTCCAACAGAACCAGAGGTCTGCCTCAGGACGATTATACAGTATGATTGCATCTGTTCCTTTTCCGCCGGCTTTATGTGGCTGGCCTATCAGTTTAGAGACCTGGACAAAGCAGGAGTTTGCGCCGTGCCCTGGATTCGTTCTCTGCTTGTTGCCGCTGTTTTGGGTTGTATCTTTGGACCTGGAACACTATTCATCGGTGTGTGGCTTTTGAAGGAGGAAGTGATGGCCTCTCATAGGTCGATGAAGAAGGCTTGAGGGACTCCTGAGATTCTATCGAAGCAGCAGTCATGCCTGTGGTGCTAGGGAATGGTATTGACATGATTGAGGAGCAGGAGATGCAGAGGCTCAATTCCTGGAGGGCGGGATACTTAGTTATGACTCTGTACACAGTCATCACCGAGCAGACCTCTTAAAGACGGGTAATTAATTTTGTTTACATTAGCAAGGATCATCCCCGCAACATTTCCGAGTACCATGTCGATAATCATGCTACGTTCAGAGTTCAGCCCTGTTTAGTGTACCTTACAATACGACATGGAGTTATGGATGTACATTCTCAGCCTCATTCATGCAGCCCTACGTACCTCGATGCTTGGACGTGGTGTGCTCTGATTTGTCCAAGCCCAGCACAGTATTCTATGTGCGGTGCATGCTGCATTCACAACTGACTCAGCACTAGGCTTCTTATGAAAGAAACAGCGCTTTCTGTGTCTCTCTCGGGTCTCTTTCGAGTGATCCAAAACGTGCGTCATAGCTGCTTGTCAGAGTAAATGCAGCAGCAAGGATCTGACCGGGCCAAAATACAGTAGCTGGCATATATCTAGCCCTCTAGTAGACTCGCAAATGACCCGGTCGTACTCTAAGTCACCAGATGGCCTTTCTTATTACGTAAATTCGATGAGTCGGTATGACTCAATTATACGAAATCTAGAATTATGCCACAATGCTCCGGGTAATGCTCCGGGTAATGCCTCTGCAAAAATGTCAGGCACGAGTTTGGTTTAAAGACCGTGAACTATTGGTTTCCAATCAGCATTTATGCCCTCGACTATTAACGACCACCCGTGGTTGGACTATCAGATCAGCGTACCTCTGCAAAATGCTTTCAACTCTCCAGACCGCTCAGATTCTTCACTACATCTGCGCCTTTGCAGCTCTACTTTTCGTCCTTGGTACTTTCTTCTTCACTCTAGGCAGCGCCAAAAAGATCGCGAAAAGAAAAGGGACGCTTAAAGCATCTCGTCGCCATAAAAGCGCCTGCGGCTTACTTGTCTTGTCCTATGTCGCAGACGGCGTGTTGACGGTGACATCTGCGATCCAAAACAGACTGTCTCGAGAAGCAGAAGCGCAGACGTTTCATCTTGTTGTACTGATATGTACATGGGCAATCGCGTGGACTCAGCGCAAAAGAGTCCATCAGCTGATATGGGGGACATCCCTGGTTACCCTCCTGTTCGAGATACCGCTGCTCGTTCTATCAATCATCATCGGATTCCGCGGTCTATACACTCGCCTGCAGTTCTCATTCCAAGCCCTCAGAATCCTGATTCTGCTGTTCCTGGTTGTATCTCAGTTCTACGATTGCATCATTCGAAACTCTCGCAGTTCGGATCCTGAAGAGACCAGCCCTTTTCTTCGCAATTCATCCCCGAATCGTGCTTCACAATGCTCCAGTTATGGCACAGAAGCATCAATCGGAGCTACTTCATCGGAGACAGATGACCCCAGTGATGAAGAGATCGCTGAAGGGAGCGATTCCGAAGACGACGCCGCCAGCATCAAGCGGCGCAGAGCCAAGAGACTCAAGGAAGTGGGAGGATGGTGGGGATATCTCTCAGATTTCTCCATTTTTATACCATTCCTGATACCAAAAAAGGACCGCAAAGTACAGTTCTGCATCTTCTTGTGTCTTATCGGCCTCGTTCTCGACCGTATCCTTCGCGTGCTGATCCCCCGTCAGATGGGCATCGTCGCCGATCAATTGCTGGCTCAACAAGATCCTTTCAAGCCCTTGTCGATCTGGCTCGCATTGAGCTTCATGGGTGGTGATGGCGTCTCAGGCTTGATAATAAAATTAGCCAAGATCCCCATCCAGCAGTTTTCCTACCAGCAGATCACAAACGCCGCCTTCAATCACGTCCTGTCCTTGCCCATGGAGTTTCACTCGGAGCGCGATTCCGCCGAGGTTATGAAGGCTCTTGACCAAGGAGAGTCGCTGACTAATCTCATTGACACGATTGTTCTCGATGTCGGGCCCACGATGGTGGACTTGATGATTGCGTTTTGGCTCTTGTACTTGAAGTTCAACGGTTATGTTGCTCTCGCAATGGGAGTCGCAACTGCTGCGTTCTTAACCCTTGAGGTTTTCACCACTAGCTGGAACATTGATAACCGTCGAGAATCCACAAAGTGCAAGAGAGATGAGGCTCGTGTCATGCATCAAGCCGTGCAGGGCTGGCAAACAGTTACCTACTTCAACATGTTTGGCTTCGAAAGACGCCGTTTCGGCTAGGCTGTTGATAAACAGTTAGATGCAAGTCGCATCTGGAGCAACCTTGACGCTGTCACTCAAGCAATGGTGAACTTTATGGTTCCCTTCACATACTTCGTCCTCACAGGCCTCGTGGTATACGAGGTTTCTCAAGGACGCTCATCCCCAGGTGACTTTGTCTTTCTCCTTCAATACTGGGACTACTTGATATGGCCGATAAGGTGGCTCAGCCACGACTACCGACAATTCATGGTTGATTTGGTAGACGCAGAACGCCTGCTCTTCATTCTCCAGACAAAGTCAGGTATCTTCGAAAAGGTAGGGGCCAAAAACCTCGAGCATTTTGGAGGGAATGTGGCTTTTGAGAATGTCTACTTCTCTTATGACCCAAGGAAGCAGACTATTGAGGATCTTTCGCTCTCGATAAAACCCGGACAGACAGTGGCTCTTGTGGGAGAAACAGGTGCTGGCAAGTCATCGATCATGAAGCTACTCTTGCGCTTCTACTAGTCTATGTGCGTTTCCTCTATCAAAGAGGGTTTTGCTGTCACAATTTCAAAGAACACGGTTTCTTTTCACGTCTTTGATATCATATCCCGATATCAGCACAGCTACCTAATTTTAGTCTTTTCTACTGCATCGTAGGAAAGACTCAGATCTGATGCATCATGAGAGGCTATTCCTTGCGCTTCTACGATGTCAACGGAGGCTGCATCTCCATAGACGGCCACGATATTCGAGACATCACCCTAGGATCCCTTCGGAACGCACTTGGTATTGTCCCCCAAGACCCCATGCTTTTCAATGCTTCAGTCCTCGAAAACCTGCGATATGCTCGACTCGATGCGACCAACGACGATATCTTCGAGGCATGCCGCGCCGCCGCTATTCACGACAAGATCCTTACCTTTACCGACGGGTACAACACGCAAGTAGGCGAGCAGGGCGTCAAACTATCTGGAGGCGAGATCCAACGCATAGCGATAGCTCGGGTGTTTTTGAAGAACCCTCCTATTATTATCTTGGACGAGGCAACAAGTGCCGTGGATACGCATACTGAGTCGACCATTCAAGAGGCGTTCGTTGGAGAAGCTCAAGCGCCAGAGATCGACTTTTTTCATCGCGCATCGGCTATCTACGATTGTGAATGCGGATAAGATCTTGGTCGTTCACGATGGAAAGGTAGTAGAGTCTGGCACTCATGCCGAGTTGATTGCTCAAGGCGGAAGATATCAAGACCTGTGGAGTAAACAGGTCAAGAGCATATAGTTGAAAGACATGGTGGATAGTAGGAATAAGGGTGCCTTGGTGGGTTGTTTAGAATGAGACTGTGATATATAATTAATACATCTTCATGTTTTAGTTCTTGACATAGTCATGTTGCGCCTATTTCCTCACTAATTAATACAAAAGTAACAGTTAATTCTACCTTGACAATAACTAATCATATACAGAAGCCTTGGACCACTTCGACCCGGCTCTGATCCTCTTTCCATATCTGTAAAACACGAAAGGAACGGGTATCAATAACGCAGCAAAGCCTCCTGTGATGCATGAACTTGGTCCAGTACCGATATTATGGTACATCGGTGTGACAACAAGCGGAAAAGCCGCTGCAAAGCAAGAACGGAGAAAGGTATTAGCACCAATAGCTGACGCCGCATAAGCTTGGAACGTGTCAACCAGATAGTTGAGGGCTGCTTGAAAGATGGTAAAGAAGCCCGTTCCAAGAAGCACAAGCCCAACGCAGGGACAGATCCAGTGGAAGCTCTCGTCCGCCGTCCATCCAGTCAGGAACTGTCCCGCACTGAATATGAATGACCCGACCATCATGGGCGGTAGACGTTTCTCGGGGACAGCGCGATCGCCGGCGGCATGGTAGGCCTTGTTGTAGAGTAGCTGGTTGTAGATATTGGCCAAACACCCAAGAATGGCGCCGATGAGGATGCAGAGAAAAGGAAGCTCAGACGCCAAGATGCCCCAGCCTCTCATCTCCCTGAATATGATGGGAATCGCACCGAGTTGCATGTATAGTATGCCATAGCAGAAACTTGCGTACAGAGCTACCAGGAAGCAGATGGGCGTCAAGAGAAGCTGGACTGGACGAATGAGAAACTTCTGAGCCAGTTCCTTGATGCTTACGTCCCACTCTTCGAACTTTGCGTGCAGTGCCCAGTTTCCCGTTTCGTAACGCAGTCGACGAGCTTTGTACACGAGGAGCCGAGGTGGATAGCTCTCATCGACGAAGATGACGGCAAACACCAAGAATAGAGCTTGTACCATACCCGTGACATACTCGGTCCAGCGCCAGCCCAAGGATGGCTCTTGCACAACAGCGGCTGAGACAATGGGTCCTGCGAGAGGGTTAGGGGGATACACATATCATGATTAACAGACAAGTCTTACCTAGAATGGGCCCGCCAACAACGGCCATGGCATATCCGGCCATTGCAATTCCTCGCTCAGAAGGTGCAAATAGATCCCCCAGTACACCTCCTGTGTTCGTCACAGGCGCAGACGCGAAAAAGGCACCAAAGAAGCGCGTCAACATGAGAGTCTGAAAGTCCTTTGCCACCGCGCTTCCAAAGCTGAAGCTGATGGCGATAAACATGGGGATCAAGACGGCCGCTCGTCTCCCATAGACCTCACTCAGTGGAGCCCAGAGAAGAGGCCCGATGCCGAATCCCAGCAGGAAGATGGTCGTGCCCAGAGTGGCCACCTGCTTGGAAACGTCAAAGTGCTCTGCGACTTGAGCTGTTGCCGCAGAGTACGACGCCGATGCCCAGGTCGCTCCCATGGTGACGAGGCCGTAGAGCATGGTTGTCACGACCTTCTTCTTCATGGGCCAGTTCATGGGTCGGTACGGATCGTCGGGGCCGTCAAAGTCAACGAGCTCGTCTTCGGTTGTTTTGACGTGAGAGAGCGGATGGGTGAATAGAGGAACGGGACGGGTCCTGATCCGCGATATCATGGACTCTCGTCTAGAAATGGTTTGGGTCAAGCCGACTCCGTTGGTAGAAGCAGCTCCATTTGCCCAGGAATTTTGTCCATTCGAGTTATGGGCAGAGTTTCGGCCATTGCTGTGGGTTCTCTCGGTGGCAGGGTTAGTTGACGAGGAAATAGACGACTCTTCGTCAGAGTAACCCTCTGAGTTTGAGAGACGGCCTGGACCTTGATTGGCGGTGGAATGCATATCGTCAGTTGAGCACACATCCCATGTGCGTCCGAGCTCCAGTTTCCAGCAAAACACGTCAAGAACCTGGACGAAAGACTTTTATTATCAACCACGTCCTTGGGGGGTGTTCGGGACCGATCTCGGCGCCTATATTTAATCCCGGGACGAAACCCGTTAGAATCTGCAAAGTCGGTGGCGGTTTGCAGCCGTTGAATGACGTCAGTATAGCTCTCTAGTCCGTGATTCTGGATTCTTTTGTGGGCCATGATCCTGGTGCTTTCGGAGCTGTCCTTCTTTTTCCGGCTATGAATCACCAAAGACTCGTCGAGGTTTCGGGGAAACCAACGGTTGGGCCGTCTTTGGCTTGGTCTGTAGACTGCAAAAGATATATCGTGGTTGTATTAGAAGCAGTTCTTTAGAGACGTCATATTATTGTCATATCTAGTTGAAGCTAGACTCCGTCCGTGTATATAGCATAGGCAGTTTCGCCTAATATCATTGGTGGTGGTGAGATTGGCAGCGACCAGGGCGGAGAGCTCCGGGATTGGTAATACATGATCCTCTTCGTAGCCAGGTTGAGCATATGCCCGGTCAACAAGATCCATCATGTAGCCAGTTGACAGTTTGTTACCTGTGGCTGATCAACACTCCATACCTTTACGACGTCCATTTAGCGAATGATGGCAAGCCCCGGAACAAAGTATAAGACTCAAGCAAAGTCACGTACCTCGCTGATAATTGATCAACGCTATGCCACTGTTGTGCAATGTCAGAATCCAATAATCGTTCAGATACGAGCGCGAACACAGTTTGGTTGTAAACACAATAAAAAGGGGTCTTACGTGGCGGACCTACTTAACTCCCACGTAATATGTGTGAAACACAAAAAACTATTTACTACTTTTGTATAACGTAGTATGCCACGCTTTTGGTAGAGCATTTCAAAGCCTCGGTAAAGTCAAAATGACGCGAGCGAAAAAGGATCAATCTGATCAAAAACCCCATGTTTGCCTCTTTAGATCCAACGAGAGTGTAAATGACAGAATAGGGCGAAGCCACAATGCTTGAACACATCAAGGTATGATTGACTGTTCAAATCCGGCGTCAGTACAGTGAATGCGCTATTGCTCATTGCCTGATAAAGTGAACCATTGCTGAGTCAAGTATAACGGAGAGACTATTTGATTGTATAAGGACCTTGAGCGCTCCTACCAAGGATCTACTCCTCATCTACAGCCACTTATATCTACACAGCACCTTAACCTTTACGATAATAAACCATTCCAGAACTATCATTCCAATAGAAACTCGTCTGACACCCTGCATAGTCAGTAAGATGTGCCACACAACAATCACTCGTCTCCGCTGCGTCGAATGCGGCGATACTCAACCCGCTGGCAACCCCAGCGGGACAACTGAGCAATGCCAGCGTGTTTGAGACAAGAAGAGCTTCCAGGCATCTTCAAGTTCGACTGTTCATCACAACTTTACTTGGGCGCTCTGCAATCAGCTGAAAGCTGAAGCAGAAGATCAATCAAGGCTATCTTTTCTTTGGTAAACCTTATGAGAATCTTGAGAGCTGATCGGCATGGGAGTTCAGTCGACCAAATCTGGTATACGGGTAAAGAAAACAAGAGTTAGAAAGACAGACAAGATAGACAGAGCGATATGGAAAGACAAAACTGGCCTGCGTAACCAGATCACCTGGAACCAGTCGGGCTGGGTAGCTAAAGAGAATATCAATAGAGCCGGCTAAATAGATTGAACTTGGCGCCATACTGACATTTGTAATTTGTCTTTCATTGGCATCTCAGGGTTAATAGGGTTCATCAAGAATAAGTCGAGCTACGACCTTTCAGCACTACATGTCTCCGTCGAGAAGTCTGCACATCGCATCAACGCCCTTGTACAATTTATAAAAGTGACATGTGGCCACGATCTTTTTCTAGCGTTCATGCTTTGTGCTATTGGATTGCTTGAGCGCTTCCTATAGCGAACTGCATCACCAACACCCTGAAGTATTAATATCATGAAATCCTAGGCTGTAGCATCGTGGGCGAAAGTCTTTAACAAGAGCTTAGGTTTGGTACAGCCGTACCACTCTACTAGCCAACTCTTTTGCATCATGTTGCTACTCATCCACCTGGGGCGTTTCACGGTATTGTTGCTGTCTCTGAAACAATGTCGACCTTGCTTCCGACACTGACGACATGTTCAGCCTATACGTCTTTTAGATAACCGTGTAGAATCAAGACGAAGCTGTGGGATATAGAGCAAGGAACCATAACAATAATACCATCCATTACACTCTATCAACACTCAACCGAACAGATCCTACCTCTTCCCATCGAAAAGATATATCTCTCTTATATCTAACAACCCAACGTACAGCAAGGATCCTCATACTCTTTATAGCCGAGCATCTCCATTCAGCGAATACTCGGCCGCAATCTTCTCCGCGGCAACCATACCAACTTGGTACGCGGTCGACTGTGTATGGGCACTATACTCCAGTTAGCCTGCTGAATATCTAGAATGTGTATTGACTTACCTCGCAATGATGGGCATGATACTCAAATCAGCAACCCTCAGTCCACTCACGCCAAAGACCCGGAACCGCGGGTCTACCACGGCACCCTCCTTCTCCGTGCGTCCCATCTTGCAAGTTCCGCTCATATGCCATGTGCTCGTGCAGCTCTTGCGCCAGAAATCGAGAATGTCTTCATCGCTGTCACTCGCGGGAACTTCAAACTCAGGCTGGGTAGGATGCGCGTCCCTTTTGAAGGCTTCGCTGCTGGTAACCTTCAGCACCTCCTTGGTCGACTCAACAATAACCCGCTGGTCGTACGGATGTGAGACAAAGTCAGGGTTGAAGATCAAGGGCGCGGCGGGATCTGCGGATGCTAGTTGCATGTTTCCGATGCCTTGCGAGTTGTGCACAAAGACTAGGATGGAGAGCAGAGGCGGCGTGGTCTCTGGCGCTGTGTAGTATTCTGGCGAGATTCCCACCGTGGATACTTCGTATGTTGGGATGGTGGGACGCTGAATGCGTTCCTTTTCGGCCGTGGGGAGATCATTGAACTCTTTGCTCTTTAGCACCGCGTCGCTCTTGAAGAAACCCATGTTCATCGTTGTTCCGGCAGTCACGTACGGCCCAGTCCTATAAAGCTCCCACTCGCGTTTGGCGGCTTCTTGGAGGGCCTTGCTGCGGAAGAAGGCCGTGACGTTGTCCGTGTGCTCGGCTCGCGCGTACTTGAGCACGATGTGATAGTGGTCCTTGTAGTTCTGGCCGACGCTTGGGTTGTTGACAAGTTGTTGAATGCCAAACTTGGATAGTTGATCCGCTGGTCCAATGCCAGAGTGCATCAGGATCTTGGGGGTGTCGAGACTACCAGCTGCCAGAATGACTTCCTTCTTGGCTCTCAGAACAGTGCCGTCTAGCAGAGCGACTCCGACAGCCCTCTTATTCTCGAATACCACGCAGTGAACCGGAGCGTTTGTCTTGATATGAAGATTCCCCGGCGTGGGATATAGCAGGTCCGCAGCTGTCGCTCTGGTGCCCCGATGCATTGTCTTTGGCACGATAGACATGCCCAGACTATCACCGCTTCCCATATCTAGATTGATCTTGTAGCCATTCTCAGCCC
Source organism: Fusarium zealandicum (assembly GCA_013266195.1). Taxonomy (NCBI): domain Eukaryota; kingdom Fungi; phylum Ascomycota; class Sordariomycetes; order Hypocreales; family Nectriaceae; genus Fusarium; species Fusarium zealandicum. Next base: position 30,746 of record JABEYC010000036.1, on the reverse strand, counting down.
ATATATCCATTATAGAGGTCGTGTAATGATCCCACTCATGGGCAAAGCCGATGTGCAGCGGCCCTTGGTAGCCGTGAGCATCAGGCTGAGGATGCAGATACTTCTCCATCCCGCCAGGCACTTCAGGTGTCTTGTCGTGGTAGGTCTCGAGCTGCTTGAACCGTCGCTTGGCGTGTTGCCAGCCCCAATCAGGGTCCCCGGTGAGTTCTGCCATTGTATCCCAGTCATCTCGAGGACCAATTGTCCATGCTGTGAAGTTGACGGCTGTCGAGCCACCCAATCCTTTGCCCCGTGTAAGACCGATCTTTCGGCCAGCTAGATGGTTCTGGGGCGTGCTCTCATAAGGATTTACCTGAGACTCATCCAGCATCTGGACATATTGGTTGCCAATTATTCTCTGGCCGACATCGTTGTTCTCGCTACCAGCCTCGACTAGCAATACCGAGGGCTGAGTGATGGTATTGGCCAGGCCGCGGGCAATGGAACATCCTGCAGGGCCGGAGCCAACAATGATAAAGTCGTATTGCACCTTGGAGCGCGACATGGTGATGGGGGGTGAAGAGGAGAGGGCCTGACGATCGGAGGATATCTAAGTTATATGTATACAAATGATACAATCATACCCCTCTCCCGCTTGCCGAGTCTCGCAGCCGGTGGAACGCGAGTCATGTAACACGCTAAAGGCTATGCAAGACACTAGATAGTCTTGAATGCTTTATTAACTTTTTAGGATAGTGACGCAGTCTGAGACTAGCCCGGAGGCTCAGCCGCAGCTGAACAAGCTCTCGCCTGGAACAACGAGGGCCTCAGCACAACAACCATCAAGCGACGGTTTCGTCTGTTTCCGCAGTGAAAGATGACAAACTCGTTCAGCCATGGTGTTTATAAAACACTGGCGCCCTTTGTCCACAGTGGACTCTTTGCGGCTGGGCCTAGCACCTCGGAAAACCTGTTCCGTGTCGATCGTGAGGCCCTGGAGCGGGGGCTGGTGACGATGTGGGCACGCTTGGCGCGGGAGGATCTGTTGGCTCTAATCGTGATACATACAGTAAGTTACCCCGGATAGACATCCACTCAATGCGACGGAGACGGGGACTAGGACACGTCGCCCCGTGTAACTTAATTTCCGCGTCTAGTGTAACACAATTTGTGTGACTGGGCATAGAGTATTGTAGCAACGCATTGCCAGGCATCTCACAGCTTGACTGGAATGATTACCGTTGTCGCTCATTTTCAGCGACTCAACGGCCTTGCTCGAGTAATAACTATCTTCAACGCAATAAGCCCTAATCAGAGAACAGTCAATTCGAGTATATAGACCGCATATCTTAGCTAACTTGATGGTTGGGCATACGAAATTGCCAGTTCAAGGTTTTAGACCCGTGTTTTCCATGGACGAAAGCTCTTTATTAACTGCAAGCTGCCAAACTGACATCAGAGCTTTAGCTATATCATACATGTAGTACTAGTAGATATAGGCAACTGCGTCTCAATTATCCATAATCTGCGCCAGTTTGATCTTACTAGCCCTTATATGAATATTCTTACACGGGTAAAAGTCCTGCTCTATAAACTCTTCTGCTCTGCTGGTTATATCATAAGACTGCACTTAACCTATATCGCATCATTAGATTTACTCATACTACAATATCTTCATATCTGATAATTAGCCTTGAATAATCTCATATAGCTCTAAACGTTGCTTTGTTTATGATTTTCAGTGGCTTATCTTGCTCGTTGTGGCCACGACCTGTTCAAGGTTACACTTTGTCAATCATTACTATTAGAGCTACAAGCAGTGTATTCCTTGGCATCGGGTAAAGTTAGCTCCCTCTCGAGGTACGATGACCTTTTGTTATCAATATCACCGAGCTCAGTTGCACGAGTAAGATCTTGGTATTTCAAGGCCACCTCCAAAGTGGGGGGGGCTGAGGTAATATTGCGGTTTTGCCATTTTGGGGCGACGCGTTTATTCAACCACAAAACTCCCTTTATCTCCCTTCACCTTTTTCGTCCAAACATCTTCTGATCAACTTTTCATAACACTATCTGAAGCTGCAGTTATCTATATATCAGTATGAGCAGGCTTGTCCGGCCTATCCGTCTTTGCGGTACCCGCCCGTTCTCGCCGTCTGTGGTCAACCCTCTGTTTCTTAGAACCGGATCTTCGATATACGCCAATCTACAAAAGAACTGGACGAGTAGTCAGTCATGTAGCAAGACAAGGGCCTTTCACGAGCCAGCTCCTCTTTCTACTACCTCGCTCGCCTTCTGGAACTCCCGTCCGACGTGGAAGCGTGCTTCGGTAAATACCCTGCGATGCCTCGCAGGCTGCACACTCGGCGACTTCTCAGCCATGTGGCTTTTGCAGGCTTACTATCCAGACCTGGGAATGGGTGTTATTATGCCGATATCAAGTAAGCTGACAAGGCACCCTAGACTTGGACCGCAGCATTCCTGACGCAGATAGTGATTTCCGGTATCTCAACTTCAATCATGTTGGAAACTGTCATGCTCCGTGTCGGCCGTGACGGATTATCATGGCTCATTGCGGTCAAGACTGCTATTGGCATGAGTTTCATCTCGATGCTGACCATGGAGGCAGCTGAGAATGCTGTTGACTATTACCTCACTGGCGGGACTGTCTCTCTCAATGACCCTAGCTTCTGGATTGCTGCTGGACTGTCTATGGTGTCTGGCTTCTTGACGCCTCTGCCATATAACTATATCCGGCTGCGCAAATTTGGCAAGGCTTGTCACTGATAGTTTTTGCCTTGGCCTCATTAACGCATGCAGCTCTCTGTATAATTAGGTCCTCGACTCATCCCTTGTATCATAGTTTTCAGCATATCTTGCCAGATAGGCTTGTTGATCGAAGTTTCCTTCCGACTTGAAGATATTCCTCAACAAAATATAGACACGTGGCTGAGTAGCATCATCACGTAAACACATTATCCTTGCTCTCCCCAACCGTAACCGTCTCTGCTTCTCAATAAGCTTAAAATAATGAAATCATTCTTATCATAATTAGCTAGATACTGTCTACTCGCTGCATGTATTTTGACTTGACCAAATTGGCGACACACCCTTCATCTTCGTCTCTGCCACTCCACGCCCACTACTGCGGTCTTCTCAGTCCGAGGCAGTCGAGGAATGGTGAATCATTACAGGCCACCAGATACGCCTTCTCCGTCGTAGATTCATTGACGTGCTTGATCTTGGACCACGCAGGAATAGCAAAAGTATCCCGCGACTCCCACGTGAAAACCATCTTCTCGGCCGAGGGGGCCTCAACTTCTGTACGGCCGTTGCCTTCGTAGCAGTGGTAGAGGAACGAGGAACTATCTTGTGACTCAACTGTCGCACCGGGGTTGAGTCGCTCGGCTTGTACGCCGAGAATGTTTGACAAGGGCTTTCCATCTGCCTGTTTATAGTGATAGACTGCGTAGTCGCTCTTGTTGGCGTTCAGGGCCTCTTCTACTGGAGCCCAAGGGAAACGCCACTGGCAAGGATCGCAAAGCCTGTTTTAAGTCAGTAAGGACCGTAACATACTCCTTGAGACTCTTTACTCACTCGCTGGGATATCGGGGGTCGGAATAGCCCTCTGCAAAGTGCACAGGGGCGTAGCGGAAAAGAGGTAGGTTCAACATGTCCAGCCAAATAACAGGCTTGTCGCTCTCATTTCCATGGTCATGCCAGTGCCATATGGGAGTCACGACAACGTCTCCTCGAACTAGAGGCATCTTCTTACCCTCGACTGCAGTGAACCCATCACCGTCGATGATGAAGCGGGCTGCAAAGGCAAGATGCCGGTGAGCCGGGGCGGTCTCGCCAGGGTTGACCAGTTGCAGACCTCCATAGATGGTGTCTGTGGTGTATGGGGATTCTGTTTGTCCCATGAGCGATATGTTTTAAGCGATGGATAAGAAGGGCGCTCGACACTTACGCATGCTGGGGTTTACGAGCATCAGGACTCTTCGCTCGGCCTTTTCCTCTGGCACCAACTGGCCTGCCTTTTGCAGATGCGGGAGAGTGTCTTTGTACCTCCACATATGAGGCTTCGCTGTTGGGTTGGGAGTCGGCGGTACCATCATGTTCATCTGCGACCATAGAGGCTCCAGGTGCTGGGCAGGGAGCTTGCTCAGGTAGCTCTCCATCTCGGCGGCTTCACCATCAAGAGGACGCGAGGGTGTCACGGTGCTAGCAAAGTCACCCATTGTGAATATAATTGATGGTATGAGTGATAAAACGCCTTGTTTCGGTGATTTAGTGTCGTCCCTAGACTCTTTGTGGTGTATGGGTGTCTGTGAACGATTAGTTGGCGTGGCGCCCAAAACTTATACAATCAAGTCTCGGTCTCGGGATGTTGATAAAGGCAGAAGCTGGGGAATACAGTGTCCACGAATCACGATTCTTACAATATCATCGACACGAAAGAGCTCGAATCAATAGCCGAAATATTATCCGCTCCCGTGTCCGGTACTTCCGGCCTCCGGATGCCGATCTAGGTCCGTATTCCGACCGGACCGCGCTGTGGTTGGTCACGTCCTGGACCCGTCGATCACGGCTTGTTCGCGGGGGGCCATGGTACAATTACCTCAATAAGCGGTTCCTGATTATTATTTGCCACGATTTAAATGAAGAGCCAGGCCATGAGAAACGTCGAGAATGCGCATCACCAGTAAACTCTTGTTCCTATCACGCACCATGTCTACTACCACTTCCTGGACCCGTCTTATTCGCTTCACCGACGACAACGGCAACGAGACCTTTGGCGAGCCTATCATCCAGGACGACAAGGACTTTGCCGATCGTCTGGCCAAAGACGACCTCTGGGCTGTCGAGTACAAAGGTCAAAGTCCCGTTGGAAACCTCACCAAGGGAGAGAAGATCCACGTAAAGAGCGTTCGGGAGCTTCTCCGACCGGCGGACGTGCCGATTATCCGATGCATCGGCCTCAACTACCAAAAGCACAGTAAGATCATCGACATCTCTAGACATGGCCGGTCACTAACACGAAACTAGTCAAGGAGGGTGGCCGAACACCGCCGCCTTATCCCTCAGTCTTCATCAAGCCCTCCACTTCAGTAACTGGCTATAATGATGACGTTCCTATTCCCAAGATTGCGCAGGATGGAACTGTAGACTACGAGGGAGAGCTGGTAAGTTCCTCTCATGGTATTATACGAATCACTACTTACATGAAACAGGGCATTGTCATTGGTAAGACAGGCAAGGACATCCCCAAGGAGTCTGTCCTCTCCCATATCGCAGGTTACGTCGTCTCCAACGACGTCTCTGCAAGAGCTTGGCAGCGCGACCCCAAGAAGGCCGGCGGTGTTCCCCAATGGTGCTTCAGCAAGGGCTTCGACAAGTTTGCGCCTCTGGGACCTCTTCTTGTCTCGCCCGAAGTTGTCGGAAACGCCTCTGACTTGACCCTGAGGACGACAGTCAACGGAGAGGAGAGGCAAAACACCAGCACTGGAGATCTCCTGTTTGGGGTTGAGGCTATCATCAGCTTCATCAGCCAAGGAACGACGCTCGAGGCTGGAACTGTGGTCCTCACTGGTACACCTTCTGGTGTGGCCATGGGAATGAAGGAGCCCAAGTACCTTAATGATGGCGATGTGGTAGAGGTTAGCATCACCGGTCTGGGAAGTGTAAAGAACAAGATGGTTTTTGAGTAGATTTAGAGCTAGAGTAAACAAAATGTACATTTCCACCAACTACATTACATTATTCGTTTAATAACTCCCAAACCCCTTGAACATCGTTCAGCCACGACATGTCATTGACATCAAAGTTAAAGTCGGCGAGACCTCGCTGGTCAAACTCGGGTATTGGAGTCTCAAACTCATCAGCCAACTGCTGTACCAAATCAGGCAACTCGAGATCGGCGGAAGCATCGTACGCTACCCCAGCCTGCATCCCTTCGCTATTACGAGACGACGTCTTTTTGCTGGCTCCATCTTGTCCCGGCAAACCCCCAGGCACAGCCTGTAATATCTTGGAAGAGAGGATATGCAACGCCGCCACGCATCGACGGGCAGACTGGCCAAACTTCTCATGAGCCTTGAGCACCGAGATAGCCTGGCCCCATGAGCGTCCAATGTCCACCGCAGAGAAGATGTCTGGCCTCAGCTTTGCGGCGATGAGAACTGTGGCGGCAGAGTACACATAGTATACTCGGTACCACCATGCGGGAAGAAGACCGACCGTGCTGTCGCTGGTTTGATGCTTGAGGAGCGTGGTGATCATTTTTTGCGCTGTGGCGACGCAGAAGAGAGCTCCCTGTTCTATAACGCGGGCTTGTAGAGTGTCGCCGAACAAGCTGTGGTCTACTGCTGACTGCGTCAAGCAGAATCGGGAGAGCATTGGACGGAGCAGAAGAATGCGTGCGTGTAGAAAACTGCTATATATCAGTGTCGTGAACAAACAAGAGGCCTTGTGAGGTTCAGGAAGACGAACCGCATGCGGAGGATCACAGCCTGTCGACGTGATATCTCATCATTATTCGTATCCAACGAATTCCATCTCAAGTGGTTTGGAAGTTTGGATTCCCATTTGCTGAGAGACCGGTCTAGTTGAACCACCTTGTCGAGGTCCTCGTCGTCATTATCAGAGGCCTCGTGGTCCACGGTATGTGGCTCTCGCGCTTTGCATCGACCGCTATGAGAGCCACCATAGAACGTTATCATCGTCTGATGTATTATCTCGTAGAGCCTGACCGATTCGACAAAGAAGCTAAAGTAGCCCATGCTTTTACCCATAGTCTGGCCTCTTTTCTCCTGAGTGAATGCTACAGGTAATGGCACGGCCATTGCTGGGCCTCGAGAGATCATTGCAGGGCGACCATGAGTTACAGAAACCATACTACTAACGTCAGCTATAGTCGGTATAATATCTTCATCATACGTACCGGTCCATGAGGATACATCCATACCATATTCTCCGCAAGAGCTCGCGCTCCACTGGATCTGATCGATCTGCCGAGGTCTCAGGTAGGTGAAGCCCGAGTCCTTGTGCCATTCTTATCGCCGACCCAACGACCATCCACGTCTGATGTGGATTATAAGTGCTTTGCAGGTATTGGCTCGTAACCAAGAGACACTGCACCAACTCGAGAGATCCAGGCTCCCATGGGCTCATGGGTAAAAGTCCCTGTGCCCTCTGGAAATAGGACTCGCTAGACTGCTCTCTTTGTTCCAAGGTTTGCGACTCAAAGAGCTGGGTAGAGAGGGCAAAGATGACGTTGAGAGTGGCCACAAAGATACGCTCGTTAAAGTCGATAACTGTGCCGGAAAATATCGCATTATAGGCATGTGTCCAGCGCTTCTTGTCCAGGAAAGGGTATAAGGGGTCTACATAGAACCAGTACAGCTCCATGAGATGATCTGCTTGTCTGCGAGGCGGTAGAACATAGGAGAGTTCCGGTGCTGGTTCGGCACCAGAGCCTGTAGCTCTCAGTAAGGATCTTGTTGAAGAAGTTATGTCGTTGGGAGGGCCACCTCCCGGCTTTCCTAGGCGAATATCGATGGCTTTCTTGATCTGTGCGGTGAAAGAGCCAGCACTGCTGATTCCAAAGAACTCCCCGGTGCTGGTTCCCTCGTCGATGACTGCAGTCATCGAGTCAATAGCTGAGGGACTGGTTGAGCATACTGACGCCCCGAGCTGACGTTGACCCTGGGATTCGTCACCGCGTCTGCTTCCAGGAGTAGTTCCAGCTGGAGATGGCTGCGGCGGCGGAGGATTTGGTACCGGGTGTATTCGTAACTGTGCCTCGGGCATGCTTGTGTTTCGTGCTAATTCTGGACTTGCACCAGTTTTGGCCGTAGGAAGAACTTGGGGTTGTCTTGTCTGTGAGGGCACATCACTTCCATCGCGGCTCATATCAAGACTCGAGGCGTCTGCTTCGCGGCTGCGTACGAAACCGCCAGCACTATACTTGCACTTGTTTCGTAAATCTAGCTTCCTGGAACACGAACCACAAGCTATGCTCTATTAGCTGGGGTGCTTTGGTAGATTCGCAGTGCAGTATCAGGTTGCGAGACAGCAGCAGGCACGACAGATTAAAGCTGCTTACCTGGACGCACCCCATCGCATTTGACCTTTTTAGCCCGGCACGTATCGCAAGCAACGTCAATCTTGAGGCGCTTCGATCCACTCGGCCGAGATCCGGGGGCTTCGATCATTCTCTGAGGAGGCTCCATGATTTGCCACCGATTCATGACCCGGTACGCTCGGAAGGCCGGATTTGAGTGCCGAGACAGAACACGCACGTGACGAGGATATACGGGACAAGCAAGTGAGAGGCACGGAGAAGGTCAGCAAGTTTCATCAATGAGCCCGTGTGGAGTTGCATCGGAGCCTGGAGCTGGGGCGTGATAAGGGGAGAAATGTCGGAGTCGCGGACGCGGAGAGAGCCTCGGAACATGAGGGTATCTGCGTTCCGCGGTGAGATATATGCTTCCGAGCCAATCGGGAGACTTGATTACTACGGATTTATCACTTTCCCCGCTTCCCCAGTTCATCATGATCCTTGCTCGTCCAACCCCAGCCTCCTCTAAGCGTGCGTCCAACGGCCATGTACTGACTGTAACGCTGCCTCTACTTTCGCATCTCCTCCCACTGCCCAACGTTTTCAACAGGTCCCATCCAAGACGGCCGGTTCTTGACAAAGATCTCGTTTGCTGGCCGGATATTTAGGCTAAATGAGAGTCAGCTTGGTAAGCCTCAAACGGCTGGACGACTCGCTACTCACCCGCCATCCAAGAGTGGTAGCCGGATGAGAAGGAATGTCCCCTTGGCTGCGGCTGGGACTGTCCAGAGTGTGCATCCGCATGTACGGCAAAATGCCTTTTCTTTACGGTCACCGCTTGACGTGTCAGTGAGGACGTATTCCCCAATAGCATCATCTGCGGCCGACACTTGAACATCCTTTGTAGCAAACTTGCCGATCTGACCATGGTGAGATCTTTATACACTCTAGAATGGGGGCTTCCAAGTCTTACCAGCTGGTATGTTCCGCCGGCTCCTTTGCTGCAATGCTCACAGAAGCATGAAAGAGCCGTGATTGGCTCAGTTAAAACCTGGAACTTGACCGCGGCACAAAGGCACTGTCCTGTATATGGAGCTGGCATTATGATGTTGATGAGGTTTAGACGGCGGTTGAGGTTTCTGATACGACAGCCTATAATGCCCCTTTCCTTGTATGAGCATTCTTATGTATGACCCAGTCGTAGCAAAGGATGGTCTTGGATCAAGTATAGTCGCGGCCACGGGACACACCCCTTGAGCAGACTTGTTCGGCACCGGTCCAGTCGCAAGGTTCCGGAGCATATCAACGGAAGGGTCCGATTGCTTCGGATGTTACGTTTTTATGTCCCGCAAACCAAGATCCGGAACGATGGGCCTAGCGATTGGTGGTGTCTCATGAACTCTCTCCTTCAAAGATACGGACAGGTACACAGTGTAGATGCTTCATAATGGTCGGTTGGTCATTACATCTTTCATCTTTACAGTTAGACTCCTTCAGTGATTTAAATCCGCGCCATTGACTCTTATGACAGCTTAACTAAGGGCTAAATGCTGCTCTGTCCACCTTGATGACTACATCGCCCACAATGTCGGCCGATGATTCTCCCAGGGAAACTCGGTATTCCCCTTCCTCAACCACCCACTGCCTGGCTCCCGTATCAAAATAAGCCAAATCCCTGCTCTTTATCTGGAGCTGAACAGTCTTTTTTTCTCCAGGCTGTAGCTGAACCTTTTGGAACGCCACGAGAGACTTGATCGGGTGATCCGCAGAAGGGCTAGCCCGACCAGCATAAACCTGCACCAACGTACCACCAGCTTGTTTGCCGGTGTTGGAGACCTCGGCTGTGACGGTCCAGTCATCACTGCTTGTCTCACTCTTGACAACGCCCCCTAGCTCGTACTTGAAGGTCGTGTAAGAAAGTCCGTAGCCAAAGGGGAAGTTGACCTTTTCACGACTGAGTCGGTCGAAATGGCGATATCCCACAAATACCCCTTCTTCATACGTAACCTTTAGCTGCCCATCGACGTATTCACCAGGAAAGTTGCCATGCGCCGGGCAGTCCTCGAGACGCTTGGGGAAGCTCACTGGAAGGCGACCCTCGGGGTTGACAGCTCCAGTGAGGATATCTGCAATAGCGTAGCCGCATTCCTGGCCAGAGAACCATGCCTGCACCACAGCGGATACCTGGCCAAGCCAGGGCATGGATATCGCGACGCCGGTTGAGTTGACCACGACTGTGTTCTTGTTGGCGGATGCTACACCCGAGACGAGAGCATCTTGGGTGCCCTTGCGAGGCAGGTTGAACGAGTCTTGGTCACGGCCCTCGGTTTCCCACTGAGGATCATGTCCAGTAAAGACAATAGCATAGTCGGCAGCCTCGGCTACTTTGACTGCTTCTCCGAGCAGATCGGCGTCGTGGTCAGACTCGAGTGAAAAGCCAAGTCTCACGCCACTGCGACCTTCGAGAATGGTGAGTCCGATCTTTGTTGGCGGGTCGCTGCAGATGCGCAGGCGGTATTTCTTGTCCGCGGAGAAGCTGTACCGGAATTCCGGTTCTGGAGCTGCAAGGAATAGGGAGCCCATGGGGTCTGAGCAGTTGCTGGTCTGCTCATAGACGAGATCGTCGTCAATAAAGACCCGAGTTGGTCCTAGTCCAGAACATGCGATATAATGAGAGCCTGTCTCGGCCGGTGTAAAGTCTCCAACGATTTCCAGTCTCCGCCATAGAGACTCTTGTGATCCCAGGGGCGAGTATGAAGATGCAGGCTGTCCATGTAGAACCGACACAGGATCCGTCTTGCCTTCTTGGTAAAGCTGTCGACTGAAGCCAGGCTGTCCGTCAAGACCAACCACAGTGCCGCAGGAGCCATCACGGGTGATGGCAGGGAGAAGTCGTTCTCGATGGGCGCCTCGTGCGTAGGTGAACTCGACATCCTCTCCAAGAGCCTCGTGCAATGCGTCCCATGGAGTGACCTTTCGATACGCGTTAACTGCCGCGCTGCCACCTCCATGCGCCATCGCATCCTTGGCGAAACCAATCAAGGCAATCTTCTTCTTCTGGACCTTGTCTTTCGACAGCGGGAGGATATCTCCCTCGTTCTTCAGCAAGACTATACCTCGAGCACCAGCCTTGCGAATCATGCTCCGTAGCTCGGGGCTATCACCCGACTGCTCGAGTCCTGCCGCCTCCTCGTGCGCCTTGAGCTTGAGGGCGAACTGGATAACAGCCCTGGCACGTTCGTCGATTGTACTCTCGGTCAGCTCGCCGCGTTCCAGTGCCTCCTTGACGGCAGATTCCTTGCGAAGTCGAGGAGGACCAGGCATTTCCAGGTCCATGCCAGCGTTGACCGCAGCGGCGACCGAGTTCGTGCCGCCCCAGTCACTCATAACCAAGCCTTCCCATCCCCAGTCGCCACGAAGCACATCTTTCAAGAGCCAGTTGTGCTCATCGCAATGCACTCCGTTGACGTGGTTGTAAGCTGTCATGACCGCCCAGGGCTTCGCCTCTTTGACGGCAATCTCAAAGGGGCGGAGATAGATCTCGCGCAGCGTGCGCTCATCAATGGTCTCATCGACAGTCGTTCGAGCCGTCTCTTGCTCGTTGGCCACAAAGTGCTTGATCGTGGCGGACACGCCCTGGCTCTGAAGGCCCTGGATGACGCGAGAGGAGAGTTTGCCGGCGAGAAAGGGGTCCTCGCTGAAGCTCTCAAAGTTCCGTCCACCAAGCGGGTGTCGATGGATACAGACGGTCGGTCCTAGCATGCAGTTGACTTGCTTGCCTCTTGCTTCTTTCGCGAGAGTGCGGCCAAAGGTTTCGGCGAGCTCCGCGTCGAAGCTGGCTGCGAGATTACATGCTGCAGGGAAACAGGCCGACTTGATGCTGAGGTCGGTAGCTGCTGAACGGACTCCATTTGGTCCATCTGCTGTCTGCAGCATGTCAGACTTGGATCAGACAAGGAGAGACTCGGATGTACCTTGATAGACGGAACTCCCTTTTCGGGAATACCGAGTGTCTCTGAAAAGTTCTTTCCTGCGAGGAGGGATATCTGCGGGGTTGCTATCAGCTTCAAGCTGGTCGCGTTTGATGTTGTGAAAATCTCACCTTTTCCTCTATCGTCAGCGACTTGACGATGGCATCAATATCGCTGTTTTTCTCCATCATGTCGGTCCTTGTCCGGTCAAACGTGACTATGGGATTACGAGCGATTAACAGGCCGCCCTACTTTATGCCTGTCTGACCTGTTCTTGTTCAACACTGGTTTGAGAGTGGAGTTGATGGCCAATAAGAACGTGATCCGACGTGTTCTCGGAATGACAAATTCTTGTCTCCACATACACAAGTCCGGGATCTCGAGATTCTTCGGCAACGGGCTTCGGATGATAGTTCGGCATTCGGGTTGCTGCTTGGTAGTTTGGTAATGTTTGTTTATGGGTAAAGTGAATGTTTGTGATATCAATACCTCACTAGTCTAGTGTTATTGATGCGTCGTCTAAGGAAGAAATAGTATCTAAGATTTCCCACATCATGTAAGCTAGACACGCAAGCTCTGGATTGATGACTCGAACGCGACATAAAACCATTTTCTATCTGATAACGATCCTCTTCTTGGAAATGAAAGTGATACTCCTCTACTCCTTTTGCTAATCAGCGGATATATCTATATCCGAAATAGACAAGGATAAATCTCGTAACGCACCCTGTATCGACAGGCAACTTTTCGGGTGCAGGGTATTCTCTCCCGGACGCCTAAAAAGGACAAACATCCAGCTGTTTGACTGTAAAATACTATCGCTTAAACTATAGGTCCCACGCCAGTGGTAGATCGGCCATTTAACGTGGTCTACCATAGAAACGTGCTACCCTATTCTCAAGATGAATTCGAGAGAGGGCGTGCTTCGAGGCCACGCGTAACTTGTCTCAATGCCTAGAGAATGTGATACTCTCATCAAACTATCCCAACTTCGACATCACCACCACAGTCTTCTAAATATTTCCAGTGCCATCGAAAAAAACTCGAGTCAGCCGAGTTTTGACGTATTTGTGAGCGGGAGTCAAGAATAAACGATCCAATATGTTCTGGTTGGCTGTGCACTTGGACCTCGATATTTAGCCTAAATGAATCTCGATAGCAGCATGCTCTGATAAATCCCCGGGGCCCCAGGAGTGCTGAGTCAGAACATGTCGAATCACAGCTTTCAAGCGTAGGGGCGGATGAGCAAGACCCAATAGTGTCTTCTTCCGAAGCTGCAAACCCCACGACGGATTGCAACCATGCCTTAGATCCTGGTATACAACTCCACTGTGTATAAACTATCCCCATGTTGTATCCCCATGGGGTCGCGTTGGCTGAGACACATGTGGGGTTGGAGGAAATCTTGCTCTTGTTCTTGTTCTTGTTCTTGTTCTCACTCTTACTCTTTCTAGATAAAAGGGTTCGAGGCCTTCGCTTGGCTGCATCGCGTACTATATCAGCAATCCAGCGAGGATCTCCTCCAGCACTTCTCTCGCCATCAGTCACTGCCTCATCTCACCGCGGCCATGGGGTTCTCAGAAAAGACCCAACAGAAAGGGGCGGCAGCAGTAGTTGGCTCTGAGCTCGCCGCGGTAAGTAAATCGGGATGATGATGTTTCGCATCTCATCAACTTCTCCAAAGAATCATCTTGTGCTAATGTGTCTTGTCTCAGGTACTTCCCGACGACCCTCGACCGTGGTATCGCACGCCTCATCTGCTCAAACTCAACTTGCTCCTCCTGGTCCCCCTGGTGTCCTCCGGCGCCATCGGCTACGATGGTGAGTGAAGACAAACAACCCCGATACAACGGTCACTAACGAGGCCAGGATCCATGATGAACGGCCTTCAGACCCTCCCGCAGTGGCGAGAATACTTTGGCAACCCCCAAGGCGCCACGCTTGGAGCTATGAACTCGGTATACCCTGCTGGAAAGGTGGTAGCCATGTTCCTCGTCACCTACGTGGCCGACCGATTCGGACGAAAGAGGGCCATGGTCATTGGAGCATTTACATGTGTTGCTTTTGCAATCATGCAGGCCGTGTCTCAGAATCTGCACACGTTCATCGCTGCCAGGGCTATTCTGGGTGTCTTTACCAGCTTCCTCGCCCAGCCAAGCCCTATCCTCATCACTGAGCTTGCGTACCCCACGCACCGAGGCAAACTGACGGCCTTGTACAACACCTCTTTTGTGAGTGACCTTTACGCTGAATAAGGTATGCTTAGCTGACACTAGAGATAGTACATAGGAGGAATCATAGCCGCGTGGTGTACCTTTGGTACCTTTAAGCTTTCTTCCACCTGGAGCTGGAGAATACCATCGCTTGTCCAAGGTCTCTTGCCCTTTATGCAAGTCTTCGGCTTGTGGTTTGTGCCCGAATCGCCTCGATGGCTTGTTGCCAATGGACGAAGAGAAGAGGCCCGCAAGATCCTTGCCGATTACCACGCAGGAGGTGATTCTGATGCTCCTCTGGTGCACTTTGAGATGGCCGAGATCGAGGGTGCGCTCACTCACGAAGCCGATGCCATGTCGCAGAACTCGTGGCTCGAACTTGTCCGCACCCCCGCGAACCGCAAGCGGACTCTTATCGCAGTCATTGTCGGATGGGGCGCTCAGTGGAACGGAATCAATATCGTCAGGTCAGCTTCATCGGGTTTCCAAGCTCTCGAGCCAAGCTAACTCCTATGCAGCTACTATCTGTCCCTGGTTCTCAACTCGATCGGAATCACCGATGGCGAGAGCCAGACGCTCATCAACGGACTACTACAAGTCTCCAACTGGATTGCTGCCACGTTCGCCGGAGCTTTACTGGTCGATCGTCTCGGACGTCGCACACTGTTCCTGGGGTCAACAATTAGCATGCTCGTGTGCTACATCATCTGGACCGGTCTCAGCGCGCACTTTGATGCTACACGCGACGAAACAACTGGAAAGGTCATTGTTGCATTTGTCTTTATCACCTTCTTCGCCTACGCAACTGCTTGGTCTCCTCTGCTCCAAGCCTACATCGTCGAGATCTACCCGTACACCCTTCGCAGCCGCGGTCTTTCCGCCATGTACGTCTCCACGTTTGTTAGTCTCGTTGTGGGCAACCAGGTCAACCCTATCGCGATGGGTGGTATCGGCTGGAAGTACTATATCGTTTTCTGCTGCATCTTGGTGTTCCTCATTGGTCTGATTTGGTTACTCTTTCCGGAAACAAAGGGACACACGCTGGAGGAGATCCAGCAAGTATTCGAGGGTACATCACACAGCGGAATTAATGCAAGCAAGCTTGTAGATGTGGAAGGTGGACAGATGGAAAAGGATGATATGAAGGCGAACAAGAAGGCTGATGAGGTTGAGATTGCTAGAGTGTAGAGGGATACTGCAGCTGTGTTGATGTCGGCTTATGATATCAGAAATGTGAGAATAAACCGCGTTCTTGGATATGGTGGCAGGAAATCCCTCTTTGATAGAGGAAACGCACTAGTCTATGTGCGTTTCTTCTATCAAAGAGGGTTTTGCTGTCACAATTTCAAAGAACACGGTTGAGGAAACGCACATAAACTAGATAACCAGAACCCGACTCCACGCAACGCCCTTGAGGTTGATGTAACTTATTTCTACGGATATTTTCTCTTCTAGAGCTATATATAAACCCTGTTGTAACTTCAATGATAACGGCAAAATCGTTCGTGAGATGTAAGGCGTGAGTAAGCCTCTTCTCTTGTTGGTCGAGGCATCTACGAGCCTGTGGAACCCATTGTCTCGGAGGTTAATCAGATCCCCGAGCAAGCGCAGGGATAGGACGCAAGGGGGGTAAGTCGCGATAACGGCATGGCAGTACGGCACAAGAAGTAGAGTCCGTCATACAGCAACTCTTTGTGTTCTCCCATCAAAGGGTACCTGTCCGCAACAAGTCGCGATAGTTTTGCGTAGTCTCGACTAGGGCATTCAACTCCTCACTAGGACTGAACAGCGCGGTGACTAAACGCCGTAACGTTTATGCTTAATCTTTCCTCTCGAATGTAATAAAAAGTGCTAGTCTGCTGGCAGTATAAAGAAGTATCCTTGGGGATAGTGTCGCAGTTGGTTCACCGATGAACTCGCTTGACGCTGTTCACTGCAACAGCAAAACTGCCAGAGATGATCTCCCTTCAGCGGGTCGAATCCTTTGCCGAAAGCTGAGGTGACATCGACTGACATGCTGAACAATGCTACTCCGTACTCTCATCGACTCTCTTTTCTTATCGATCGGCATGGTTTCCCTCCTTCTACGGCAATTGGCAGGCGTGTGATGACTGTTGTTAGCGTCATCAACGAACCCCTGAGCTCACCTCCCACCCCGACACTATTCACCGCATCTGGCACCTGCACAACACTCCCCGGAGTCTAGATCTAGACCCGAATACCCCGTGCTCTCGTCTTCTTCCCCAGGTTTTAGTGCCGGGTTCCCCGCTTTCGGCTTTTCCACTATCGTCGTCCAGGTTCCCCGCGAAAAACTTGGGCTTTTCCGACCAACAGTTCTCGAGAGGCATAAATACAAGACGAGAGCCTGCCAGGCGGAGCAAGGCTTTGGACTGGGCACCTGATACGCAGCAGCACCTTTTCATCAAGATGGAAGCCGCCCGTGAGAATCGCCGAGAGTCTGGGCCGAAGGAGGCTCCCGAGTTTGCGCATATTAATAGCGTCGTGCAAGATGAGAAGCCCGAGCAGATGGAGGAAAGAGACTACACCGGCACCGCCAAGAAGACAGATCCAGAGGAGATCCGTCTGGTGAGGAAGCTGGATCTCTGGATCATGGTCAGTAGTCTCCAACGCCCGGACCGAGACAACTGCTAACCTCACCTAGCCGTGTCTTTGCCTCATGTATTTCCTCAACTACGTCGACCGAAACGCCATTGCACAGGCCCGACTCAATAACCTGGAGGAGGACCTCAACATGAGCGGCACAGAGTTCAACACTACCGTTTCCATGTACGTCGCAGCCTCGAGCTAGTAATTGCGGCAACTGACCAACGTGTAGCCTATTTGTCGGCTATGTCCTGATGCAAGTTCCCAGCAACATGTTGATCACCAAGGTGAGGCCGGGTATCTACATGAGCTCGTGGATGTTGATCTGGGCTGTGGTGTCTGGTAAGATCCCTCATGATAGTCGCACGAGTACGGCACTGACACGGAGAGTATAGGCTGCACGGCACTTGTCAAGGACTACCAAGGTCTTTTGGTATGCCGATTCTTTCTCGGTATCACTGAAGCGCCGGTATGTACCTGTTCGTCACGCTCTTTTGCGCCTTGCTAACCTGAACAGTTCTATCCTGGAGCGACTTACATCCTGTCCATCTTTTATACTCGCAAAGGTTCGTTGGTGACAGTCTACTACAAGTGCACGCACTAACCTGGACTCGTGCAGAGGTTGCTGCTCGGATCGCATTTCTCTACTGCGCCCAGATCCTGGCCACGGGCTTCTCAGGCCTCATCGCCGCAGGCATCTTTGCAGGCATGGACGGCCTAGCTGGAATCGCCGGATGGAGATGGTATGCTCAGCTCTTGGATTTTCGAACTTCAGCTAACTCTGCTCCAGGCTCTTCATCGTCGAGGGTGCCGTCACCGGACTGGTCTCCCTGCTCGGCTTCGCCCTTCTCCCCAACACTCCTCTCACCACGCACTGGCTGAGCGACAGCGAGAAGCAGCTTGCTCACTCGCGCATGGACAAGGACAAGCTGTCTGACTCTCAGGATC
Source organism: Fusarium zealandicum (assembly GCA_013266195.1). Taxonomy (NCBI): domain Eukaryota; kingdom Fungi; phylum Ascomycota; class Sordariomycetes; order Hypocreales; family Nectriaceae; genus Fusarium; species Fusarium zealandicum. The sequence goes on along the minus strand of JABEYC010000036.1, from coordinate 12,972 downwards.
ACGACTCTTCGGCTTGGGAGGGCCTCAAGCAGGCGTGCTCTGATAAGCGGACATGGCTGTTCTGCCTGATGCAAAACTTTCATCTCTCGGCGTGCTCCTTTAACTCATTCTTTCCCACGTAAGTGTTGACTCTGCCGCTATCTTCGAATCAAGATGTAGAGAACTAATGGATATCAACCAACAGTGTCGTCAAGACCTTGGGCTTCAACACGACAATCACACTGGTCATGACCTGCCCGCCCTTTATCTTTGCTGGTGCCGCCGGCATCTTCTTTGGCTGGAGCTCCGGCCGCCTACATGAACGTACTTGGCATATTACAGCTGGCCTGAGCTTTGCTATCGCGGGCTTCGTCCTCGCTGCTGCGACTTTGAACACTGCGGCTCGCTATGTCGCGTGCTTCATCTTCCCCATGGGTGCCTACGCGGTCAACTCTGTCATTATCGGATGGGCATCCTCAACATTGTCTCAGACAAAGGAGAAGAAGGCTGTAAGTCAACACCGAAAGATTTCAATCAAGGACTTCTTTGCTGACCATGTACCAGGTTGTATTGGCGATGACCAATGTTGGTGGACAAGTAAGTTGATTATGTTGTGTGCCAGAATGCTTCGTCACTGACCTTGATTTGTAGATTGGATACATTTACGGTGCTTACCTGTGGCCCAAGAGCGACGAGCCAAGATACGGCATTGGCTTTGGGGCATCAGCTGGCTTTGCCCTGTGCTCGATTGCTTGCGCATGGTGCATCCGGATACTGTTGGTGCGAGAGAACAGAAGAATCCGGGCTTCCACGTCCGAGCATGTCAATCTCTACGGGTACTAAGTGAAGGTGTTGGAGGGCCTAGACTGTCGGTGGGCTACTGAGATAGGGATTCTACTAGACACTTGGTCTGGCAGTTATGATGTAAATGAATTGAACCGGTTTGATCGAATTTGGAGTTTCGGGTGAACAGTTTGAGTGAACAGCTTGGGTGAGGTAGGCCTACTCATCTAGATATCGTCATGAATATAGCACTAACCGAAAACAAGAGTTTTGGTCTCATTCCATGAAGTATAGAAAGTGATTAGACAGACTTGTATTTATCCTCCAACTCGGATTTCCAATTAACCCAGGTCCCATCCTCCTCACGGCACATGACAGTATCACTGATCAATGTGTTACTCGCTTGTTCTCAAGTATGAGTAACGTCGACCGGATCAATGCCAAGTTCGTCGTTGACAAGTGCAATTTCGTCGTTTGGCTTGCGATATATAAAGGTTCGAGTTTAATGCTCTAGAACATAATGACGGACTCTGCTAGTTCCCTTGTCCTCCAAAGTGGCGCGGTATCTTGGCCTAGTATCGGTTTACCAGCTACTATTGAGCGAAGGGGAGGGAACATCAGCAAGACGGCAGAGATTTGGGCCGAGAAGGATGAGTATAACGACGAGAAGCTCAAGATTCATCTACCAGACCAGAGTTCCATCCAGGGACAAGGCTTTGTCGTATGTCACGAATCCTACTTAGAACTCCCCCGTCTTTCCAGACAACGGGTGTCTTGAGCGGTTTCTACGAGCATCCCGATGAAGTGTTAGAGGCAGCAAGAAATGGGCAATTCGGAACTTATTTACATGCTTTCTATATCGCGGCAATCGGTTGCTTAGAACCTCTGACAGCTCTACATATTTACCGCTGTGTTGTCCAGGAGGTGGTTAAAGATATAGCTAACGGTCTTTGTATTAGTCAGCAAAGAAAAGAAGTGTCGCCACTCGTCGCATTTCCAGAAACCTCTTCTTTCCATAACACTCATCTACACCATTTCTCCATGGCAGAAGCAAACTCTACAGCCAACGGCCGCATCGTTGGCTCGCTGGCCTGCCAACAGAACTCGTACCTCAAGACTCTCGAGACCGACGTCGTCTCATGTGTCAAAGCACCCAAAGACGCTGGCAAAGGCTCAAAGAAGAAGAAGCAGGACACCGCAGCTCAAGATGAGTGGTTGATCGAGTGTGCCGACTCGGTTTTGTTTCCAGAAGGTATGTATGTCATAGCGTATCTTGGAGTCGTAAGTTGATGCTAAGTCTACATCAGGTGGTGGTCAGCCTTCAGATCACGGCACCATCACGCCATTGTCGACTTCTGACCAGACTCCTGTTTCGATCAAAACTGTTTAACGTCAAGGGTTAAAATGCATTATTCACTCGCCTCAGCCGCTATCCCCTGGTGACCGAGTCCGTCAAGAGGTAGACTGGCCGCGCCGATGGGACCATATGCAACAGCACACGGGTCAGCATCTTCTCTCTGCCATCATGATGAAGCATCAAAGCCTCAAGACTCTTGGGTGGGGTATGGGCACAGAAGGAGGTATGAACTATGTAGATCTACCTCGCAAACCAACCGAAGAGGAGATGCGAGCCATTCAGATATTGTGCAACGAGCATATCCGCGATAACATCCCCATCAAGGTCGAAACTCCAGACGACGCCAAACATGACAGACTACCTGGAGACTACGACAAGTCTGAAGGCGTTGTCCGCGTCATCAGCATTGGAGATATTGACTTGAACACGTACGTGCTCCCTTCTGACTTGGTGTTCTTATACTGACCGTAATCATCAGCTGCTGTGGCACTCATTTGTCTCAGACATCCCACATCTCTCTCATCCTCCTGGGTTCGACCCAGTCAGTGCATGGAAAAAGTTGCCGTCTGTCATTCATCGCTGGAGACCGAGCTATTGCACTCGCCAACGCTTCTGTCGGCGCTGTCAGCTCGATCGCCAAGCTCATGTCGTCAAACAGCGCGTCAGACGAGGTGGTGAACCGGGTTTCTGGCCTTTGCGATACAGTGGCAGACCTCCGCAGAACAGAGAGAAAGCTGATGCTCGAGGTTGCCAAATACGAAAGTGACCGAGTCAATGCAGTCATCCGCAGCGGGGGGAATGCCTGGGTGCACCGTACTGACGGCGGTATGGATTTCATCAACAAAGTCGTTGGTGAGACCAAAGACGCGGTTCAGGGAACTGGCCTGGTCGTTGTCCTGGCTATCGGCGAGGCAAAGGGCGCCGGTCCTATCGTGATTGTTGGTGACAAGGAATCTGTCGAGGTCATGGCGGATAGAGTGAAGGCGGCTGTGAAGGATGTTAAGGGAGGGGGTGCTGCTGGTAAATGGCAGGGAAAGGTTCGAGAATGGCAGCATTCTAATCTGGTTGCGTTGAAGGAGCTTGTTGAGCCGAAAGACTAGGCAAATACCTAAATTGCGGCATGGAAAACAGTTGAGCCTCGATTATAGACGACTAGACATGTTAGATCTCTCATGGTACTCAGTAAAGCGTTCCACGGTTCAATGTTGAATGTGAGTGGGCTATAAAGTAGTGGAGGGGCGTGCATCACTGTATGTCTATCTGAAAGGCAATGGGGTCATAGCGATGCTCCGAGTGCCCTATCCCCTTGTTCAACATGACCTTGGCTGAGTACTACGTAGTAAAGGGAGTCTACGTAGTATGGAATGTCAAGACATACTATGTATGGGTCTTGTGGAATAACGCACACCTTGATACTAGCTCTATTCCAATCCCAGACTAGTCGACGGCTTCAATACACCAACTGGGGGGAGCACAGGGGTCATGGCTCAAGGTCTTCTTACGAATCCCTCCCTCAACACTACAGTTATTTCCACGTCCATCCACATGATAATCAGTTGGGTAATCTCGCTTGCATACCAGCAGGCCAAGTATCCAAGTAACAGTTAACCTAAAAAGGCTTTACCCATTAATTATGGAAATACATGTAACTCTATGGTTCCACCTCCATCCGGGGATGCCGTTCATCCGGGGTTAAAGACCAAACAGCCGGGCTCCTACTTCATCCCGCAGAGGCCGTGGAGTTTTGGCGATAACGCCGACTCCAACCGACGCAAGCCTGTTTCATGGTTCATGGGAGTCGATCGATATGTTCTCTTCAAGGATAATAAAGCTTCTGATACTGTCTCCCTGTCACCCTGAACCGCCATTGTCGTCATTGTGGCAGGACACAGACAGATGGTAGCTTTTCAAAGACCCAACAGGATAGGCAGCTTTATATCCGAGGCTAATTCGAATGGTTTGTCTCACTTTAATGTTACTCGGAATAATAACTGTTCCAGTCGGAAAGCATTGAGGGGTTTCCACAGCCTCATTGATGTAACAGAGATGATACGTTGGGATGATTCTAGTCATAAGACTGATCAGAGGTGAGGTCTCGGCTCTTGTTCTTGTAATTAATGTTGTAATAACCCCCGAGTGCACCATTTCCAGAGACCAACCGAGCCACCGACCTAGGCAATATCTTGTGCCTTTCCATTTGGGTCGCTTGTCTGAGCAAATTCTGCGACGAGTCAGTCAAGTCATCACAGTTGGTCACAGGCTCAACTTACGGTCGACAGCGGTGTACTTGAACTTGCGAGCAGGAACCCTATTCTCAAAGAGTACATCAAGTTCACCAAAAGTACGGTCCTTGCTCTCGGGAAGTCGGAACCAGCACCAGGTGTTGCAGATCAGGTTGGTACCTGCGTAAAAGAGACCAGCCTTGGCTCCCCAGTTCCATCCTACGTGATATTAGCTGTGCTGACAAAATCCAAGTGGCAGCTTACCGAGGGGGGAAATCATTCGCGGTGTGATGGTATGTTCGACAAGACCAGTGAGGTTATAGACGAATCGCCCAATCACGATAGTCTTATATCGCAGTCGGCCTGAGGGTGTCTCGGCGACGATGGGGTAGCAAACCGGCCCGACGGTGATCATGTTGACCAGATTGGAAAGAATGAGGATGATTCCAATAGCCATCTGAGCGTGCTGACCACCTGCAAACCCGAGACCACCGATGATGATGTTGCTGAAGAACAGAAACGTCAAACCGCTCATATAGAGAGTTGCCCGACCGATGTGAGGAAACAAGAACCAGCAAATGACACCGCCGACGATGTAGCAGGCCGAGAGAGAGATATTGAGGTTGAGGGACTGGACCTCGGAGAAGCCTGCAGATTGGAGAAAGGTCACTCCGTAAGCAACAAGGGCGTTGCCGCCGAGAATCTGAGCGGCCCAGACGACGCAGTTCTAGTAGACAACAGTTAGTCTCTGGCCAGTTCAGCCCGATGATCACTAACAATCTCTGTTCGCCACAAGTTCGTTCCGCGGAAGCAGTCCAGAAAAGACGCCTCCTGTGTCTCAGCCTGCTCCAGAGCCGTCGTGTGTCGAATATAAGCCAGAGTAGCCTCGACCTCAACCTCCTCCTCCCGAGTATCCTGACGGAGACGTGCCAGACTCTTCTTGGCCAGGTCGATCTTGCCACGTCGCACTGCGTTCCAGGGAGACTCGGGCGCAAAGTATGAACCGATGAAGAGCGGAAGAGGCCAAACCCACTGGAGGAGGAAGGGTAGTCGCCAGCCCATGTCGCCTTCGATTCCAGTCACGGCGCGCACGACTCCAGCCGAGAGGACTTGGCCGGCACCCCAACACATACAGACGTAGGCGGTGACATAGGGTCTGAGTACGGTGGGAACGACCTCGGACGCGTAGGTGGTGGATAGGGTCTGTTTTGTTAGTATGGATATCGGCTGATATTAATAGGTGCTTGTGCTGCTCACCTGGAACACGCCCCAAGAGACACCGCACATTGCCTCTCCAAAGGCGAGGACCGACAGAGACGGCGCAAAGCAGGGAATGGCAATCATGCATGCCATCCATATCATGAAGAACATCATGGTATTCCTGGCACCGTATTTATCCTGACAGTACGCATTTGCAACGAGACCAGCAAGTTGTCCTACCAAGGCCGAGTTGGAGAGACCAGATTGCCAGGCGGGCGTGATCTGCTTCTGCCCGGTTCTCTCATCGTAAACACCGAACCGGTTTCTGAACTGTGTTTGGCCGTAGAACGAGGTGATCTACAAGCAGTCAGCGAGTTATATCGTGCAAGTGTAGACCACACGTACAATGACTAGATCATATCCCTCCATGATCAGACTTGTCGATAGAAACAGCGCCCAAAAGACTGCCTTTTTGTACTTTTTCAAAGCTTGGCGCACCGTCAACTGTCTGTCAGCCGTGTCACTCTCCTGGGCGCGCCGGATGAGCTCCTGCGTGTGATGATCACCCAGATCCAGCTGCTCGAGCTCATGCTCAGTGGGAACGACCTTTTCGGGCGTCATGATGGTCGCAGTCGGGCAATGCCAAAACCGGGGAGCCAGAATGAACTTGTCAAGGCCAACTGTTATGGAAGTAAACTCGAAGCAACACTGGATATTATATACTCACATGCCTCCAACTGGGCTGCCTCTCCTGCCGTCTCGCACATGTCTTGGCAGATTCTGGGGAAGTTGATGAGCCATTGGAAGCTTTGCGGGGGAGACTTGGAGAGATACAGAGGCGGGCCTTTTGCAGACGAGGCCAGGCAGATGGGGGGATAATCGACATGATAGTCTCTATGGATTCATGCGCCCCAATGGGGAGGGATATCGCTATCCACACTGAATACGCCCCGAGATAATCTTGACCGGTTTCTCAGCTCCAAATCGGCAAACAATGCTGAGGATTGCTTCCCTGATGCACGAGCGGCGCAGCTATCGCGACTCAACCAACGAGTTCAGCTCTGGTTCATGATACCTCAGCCTCTAGTGGCCAGGTTAAAGCCGGCAAGCATGTCCATTGTGGCATGATGCCCAATGGCAATCCAACGCTTAATTCACTGCTACAGGGACTTTATTCCCGCCGTCGGTTGACGTCGCCGACCCCCTCATCGGCCGCTTGCTCCGACCGGTTCGAGGCGCCGACTGAAGCCCATTGGCCTCTGTCTATCTCGTTGGTCGTCAAGAGTTGGAGAGGGGATGGCTCTGCGGCCTGTCGGAGCTGTTACGCTCTAGCCGTGGATCCACGATAGCTTCAGCTGGGTATAAGTGCGTCGTACGACGTCGTCTTGTTGACCAGCTACAATACATGGTCCCTGCCACTAGCTGCCTTGCATCCCTTCTAAAGCCCGACCTTGCGCAGTCTACCATGTCCCATCCGCAGTCGGTCTTTAGTCAGTCTACCTTTGGTGGCAAGACGTTGCTTTCCATCAGAAGAGACACCATTCAAAAGACTTCGATACACACTCAGCTGGAGCAGTTAAAGGTCACAGGACGCTACGACTGCTTCAAGCTGAAATGGCATCCGGTTTACGACGACCACGCCATGTGGCCCGTCCCCTTTCATCTCTTCTGGGACAGTGATATTGCCAAGTGGATTGAAGCTGCTTGCTACTGGCTACAAGAGAATTACGATAAAGAGATTGATAAAGCGGTCCAAGAGCTGGTTGATATGATTCGCAGCGCTCAGCATGAGGATGGCTACTTGAACGTCCATTATACCGTTGTCGAACCTGATAAGCGGTGGACAAACGTCAAAGACATGCATGAGCTGTAAGTTGTTGTCCAAAATACCTAGCAATCCTAAAGATAAAACAGCTACAATGCCGGCCACATGCTCGAGGCAGCCCTTGCTCACAAGAGCTTCTACAAGAACGACCTTCTTATGGAGCCCATTCTCAAATATATCAACCATATCGACAAGACCTTTGGGCCTAAAAAGGGCCAGCGTCACGGCTATCCTGGCCACCCTGAGATTGAGCTCGCACTCTTCCGCTTGTATGGCTCGACCGGCAGCCAAAGCGCTTACAATTTGGCCAGGTATTTCTTGGAGGAGAGAGGCAATCCCAAAGGTCAAGACGGAAAGCACTACTACGATTGGGAGACGGAACAGCGCAGAGATAACTTTTGGGCTCGTCCTGACTCGTATCCCGAGCACCGTTCCTACTGGGTTAATCAGGCTCATCTGCCAATCCTTGAGCAAAAGACTATCGAGGGACACAGCGTTCGGGCTGTTTATCTGTTGGTCGCGGTGGCAGACCTGGTTCTCACGCACCAAATGACCGACCAAAAGCTGTCTGCACCGAAAGAATGGACAGAGACCTTGTCTCGCCTCTGGGATAACATGGTTGATCAAAAGATGTATCTTACCGGCGGAATCGGTTCCATCAAGCAGTGGGAAGGCTTCACTGTCGACCACTATCTCCCTCAAGGTACCGACGAAGGTGGCTGCTACTCTGAAACCTGCGCTTCAGTTGCTGTGATGATGCTGGCTGAGCGTCTTCTCCACCTTGATTTGGATGGACGCTACGGCGATATCATGGAGCTCAGCCTGTACAACGTGGTCATGACGGCCATGAGCTTGGACGGCAAGGAGTTTACTTATGTCAACCAGTTGGCGAGCTCGGACGAGGATAAGAGTGTTCGCTACGACTGGTTCTGGTGTGCCTGTTGTCCTCCTAATCTTGCGAGGCTGTACGGAAGCCTGGCGGGTTACCTCTGGGACTACGGGGTGCAAGACGCCAGGGCTTATGTCAATGTCCATCTTTATACAACCGCCAAGGTGACGTTTGAAGCGGACGGGAAGACGGTTGTCCTTGAGCAGATATCCAACTGGCCGTTGGACGGAAAAGTCGATTTCCAGCTCTCAGCCCCAGATATACAGACAACTATTCGACTTCGTCTACCGGCGTGGGCTCGTGGCCATTATACGTTGACCCCAAACCCTGACTCGGAGCAAGTCAACGTTTCCAAGGGATACATTACTCTCAGCCCTGCTTATGTCTCAGCGAACTCATTCTTTACGCTCGAGATTGGCAATTTCGAGCCTCGTTACCTCTCACCGCACCCTCATACAAATCAACGCACACTCACTTTAGCCCGGGGTCCTATTGTCTACTGCGCCGAAGATGTCGACAATCCGTGGGAGACGAACCACTTCAAAGACACCATTATCCGAAGAGATAGTCCTGTTACCGAAGAGAAGCGAGTGTCGGAACAGACTGGCGAGGAGTACATTGTGCTCAAGTCAAAATGCTGGCAGAGGTCTCTAAAAGACTGGGAAGCCAAGCCTCGGGGTGAAGATCCAGAGATGGATGCAGCCGACCAGTTGGTTGGAGAAGAACGGGCGATTGTCTTTGTGCCGTACTACTTTAGGGCGAATAGGGGAGGCAATGGACATATGAGGGTAGGTTTGTTGAAGGGTTAGAACGATGTGACCATTGCGATGGAACTGTATAGAAGGGGCGCCGGTATAGACCAGGGTCGAGGTTATAAAGTATTAGTTTATGGTTGTAGATCATGCAACGATAGACCGAGGGAGTTCTGTGAATCCAGCACTGTGCTCGTTAGGTTTGACTCAACATCTTGTCTGAACATAGTTGCACTGACGACAGAGAGTGGGACGACACCGCAAGTAGCCACCCTAGTCAACTAACAAGACAGAATCGACTTACCCATGAGCGATTTTTATTGTGATACCTACGGAGAAAGAGGATTCGCTCAAGTTAACTTGAGTCTGAGTAGTTCCTAGTTATCTCCTCCAGTGAAGAACGTGTTGTGACGAAACTGGGTGCGTTGTGTAACTGTATATAGCAGAAATGCAGCGGGACTTTCAACAATCACTCAACGAGTTCTTCTCAACTTTCTCGGTCTGGTGGTCTAGTGGTATGATTCTCGCTTAGGGTAAACCCTATAGCACAGCTTGCGAGAGGTCCCGGGTTCAATCCCCGGCCAGACCCTTTCTTTTGCACTGCATTGCTACATTCTTGCTGTCTCTTTATCTTGGAGTTGTTGGGATGGTATCTTACCACCGATCATCTGTTTCGTCGTTGTGGACTTCCAGTGGTTTATAGTCGGCCAGGAATAGTCTCTGTGCGATTACTTGCAAGTGATTCCAAGTTATTTTATACGCGGACCTGATAAAAGAAGCCGGCTCGTTTCGCTTTTGCAGTTCTGTTCTCATGTAGTATCTTCTGTCTCTCTGCTAATGAGTTAATCTGCCGTAATGCTGCATATTCTGGTCCTGGTTTCCATTTTGTGGCATATTTGCTTATCAAGGGCGGTATAAACAGTAAGTTTACAAAAATAACAACAATAGAAAGTAATCGTCAGAACAGTGGAATTATCTATCTCACCAGGCACGCTTATTTCTAGGCCGAATGAAACTTTGATATGTGTATTGCATGTCTCTTCTTAGTGTCTCTTGTTAAAGATAGCTTCTCCAGGCCAGTTCTTGTCGATGTGATAGGCCAGTTACCGCGGGCACACTACACACAGCATTCCTACCATAAACGCGGCATCAACAGGATCTCTGGTGGAGAATTGATAAAACTCTGGTTCTTGTCTAAAACATAATAAGGTGATCAATTTGGAAACAGCTATTGAAGGAGCAACAGCTATCGGGTCGAAACACATCCAGAGTTGCCTCGGGATTCCAACTTCCGTGCTTTGGCAGTTATCGCGAAACCCCGCGAGCAGTGATTTACACGTCTGGATATTGACAAATAGGATATTCACTAGCCAAAAAGGATATATACAAAAAGACAAAAACATACAACACTGGGGATTCGCTGGTCGTCACCGACCCAACTACTAATCCAGCGCTTCGCAGCTTGACTCTGGGGGAGCGGACGGGACCCCGTATTCTCTACGAGCTATGGTCGTATGTGCTGGAGGTTCGGAGATGGATTGGTTATAACCCGTACTTTGAAATGGTGACAGGTAGGCTTACCACTAGTCAAGGATGAAGGAGAAAGATGGACGCTATTGTTACAAAGGGGGGGTCGTTCACACGTATTGGTAGATGGCCAGTGAATATTGCCCGAAAGACCCGTGCAATTATATAGTATCTCAGTTAGTTGTGTTGGTTACCATTTTACATGAGTCATATGAGTCTAAGGAGTTCTACCTAGCTAGTCATCGGTGCTATGCCGTGGACTTGCTTGTACTGAAAAGTATTGAAGATGAGCAAAAACTTTCCTAGGTATCAAGTGAGACTGGCAGCTTTGAAAATCACGTTGTGAGCGTCGGAAGCGTCAAGCCTCGGATTACTCAAAGATGTCCGTCGACAGTAACAGAGATCAGCCTGGTAAACCAACACGGAGAGGATGCAGGCAACGGACCAAGGCTCGCTTTGTTCTGCGGTGCAGCCTTGCTGTCATGTTATCACTGAACGCTTCAAATTTACTATCAGATATAGCTTGGGGATACGTGCCCGCATTTTTTAGGACTTATCCCCAGACGAATAATGAATAGCTGGATAGCTACAGGTAATGTTTTATAGCCACCCACTTCAACCATTCATATGGTTATATAGTTAGTGGAAAGCCTGAGAGTTGACTGACGCGAACCTATCTATCCAAATGCTACTCCTTGTGATTGTATAGATGGCATCCATGGCACGAACGCGCTCCTCATTAATGAAGTAAGTCGCATCAAGGCCTTTGAGGCCTGTGACGACGTCATCAGCAGTCGACATGGTGGTTTTTGTTAATTGTAGAGTATGAATAGAGCGAAGAGCAAAGGCTCGCTTGCGATACGCACATGCTTATCCACGCGTGGTGAAACGGCCTACCAACAGAGCAATCATCCAGGGCCCCATATTGGAGGATCTCCTCCCAGGCCGCAGTTAGTTGCTTCCTTGTCAGACCTGCAAGACATCGACCCACGTCCAGCCTCGCAAGGAGAGAAGATACGCTAAGCACGATGGGTGATGATCTATACGCGTATCTATGCTACATCATTACAGCCTTAGGGTGATAAAATACACGGCTGCATAAGCTTAATGAAGCCCGTTGCATAACCCTGGGATCTAACCCTACCCTATAGCCCCGTTTCCCCTACATTACATAAACTCCTCGACAGCCCTGCCACAGTAACGATATCCTGTCGAATCAGAGTCAAATCAACGTCCACGTCTCTACGAGGCCACGCCGAATTCCACTGTCGTGTAGATATGCCCTGGCTCGTACCCTTGCTATCTTGACACAGACACCAGAGGGATATCGTCAACGCTCGAGCCCATGCTTCTCGATCCCTCGGCTTCGCCAAGCTTGTGGCCCCACACATTATTCCAGGATCTGCTCTCCTCGCTGACGTGGTCCACCGTTTCCTCCGTTCGCTGACGAGGCCTGTGGCTTCTATCGAACGTTGTCAGCTTACCTCTAGCTAATTATAACAGGGTGTCGAGCGTTGGGAGCGAACCGTGAACAACGAGAATGCATCCCTCAGACAGGCCTGGTATGTCGAGACACGTAACGGGATCCACATGACAGTGTTTAGTCTAGTCAGTATTCTAGTAATTTCGTAGACCAGAGTCGTCTTACAAATTAAGTCTTAAGTGAGCACTTCGAAAACGCTCCCAAACATGATAAATGTGAGATTTAAGAGGCATATTGAGACGCATGATAAATGGTATCGGGTATAGGGCAAAGAAGATATCGAGAAACGCAGAGTATGCCGAGGTAAAGTAGCCCAAGTCAGACACAACTTTGAGACTAGCGCAAGTCCCTCCGGGAATCGTCTTGTCCCATGCAAACTCGACTGGATCGCAATGCCCGAACCACCAGACTAAGGTAGCCTTAATAATAGCCAGCGAGCTAAGAGCCAGCTTCTAAAAGAGCAGTGTTGTCTTGAGCCCGTAGCCCAGGATCCGCTTGAGGACGGCGATGATGGCAAATTTGGGCAGGGAAAAGGCCTAGATGAGGACCGAGCTAGTGATAGCGTTCTACTTGACGGCTCTAGGGACGTCTATATCCTACTTAAGCAAATCTGCCGTGTGTCGTCCGAGGCTGTAGTGCGTGCCGACGATAGTAAAGACGCAACTAACCAGGATACTACAAGGCGACTGATAGTAATGCCGTCATCCCAGGGTTGGGGTGTCACGATTTAACATAGTCTATGTCACGTAAGGAGTAACCCCCACCAAAAACCCCATTTCATTCAACCAATCACAATTAGATCACTTAGATCACTACCGTAATCTAGCGATCCGGATCACTTAGATCACTACCGTGAGCCAGTAATCTAGCCAAGACCCCTTAGTATATAGACGCTCTCTATAATACCTACTATAGACTTAGCTCACTAGCTATTAATATAACTTCTTTATAATAA
>JABEYC010000035.1:0-34107 GCA_013266195.1 Fusarium zealandicum | reverse complement strand
GGGGATAACGCCAAGACAGTTCGTAGGTATGGGAAGTGAGACATTGGTGGGTGAGCAACACGAAGGCGTCACGTACCTGTAACTGGAGAGAGCGGAACGTTGTGAGGCTGTTGCCCGGAGTGGATGTCGATGGCGAGCAGAGTCGGGGAGCGCTGCTCGCTGAGGAGATGAGTGACCGAGGAGCGTTGGCGGGTATGATGTGCGCGACGAGGACGATCGCTGTAGGAGCTCGAGGAGCCGGCGTCGAGTCGTGAAGGATCCAGCTTGTACGAAGTCGCAAAGAGCGACCTTTAGACTGGGATGCAGATTATCCCGGGGTTGCAAGGAAGGCGCTGAGACCAAAGACCCTGGTAGTTTGCTACTCGAAAGTCGCAGGAACGAGAGCTTCTTTCGAGAACGCAGAGAGCGGCACAGTAGTCCCGACTTTGCACCTTGGCAAGGGAGAGAAGAGGAGCCTGGAGCGCGATTCGAGCAATCGAAGACCAGAGATCGTGATAGCCAAGAATAAATGCTATGCTATGCTCAGCCCTAGCTGCTCAAGGCGTGGCGCAAAGACAGATTTGTCGTGTATGGTATGGATATATTCGGGGTCGCTCGATAGTCAAGCCGGCCGAGGTACCCGGAAGGTACTCGAAGAACAGGTAACGAGACGGGCTAGCTTGGGAGGGCCAGTGACCATAAGCTGCAGTAGTCGCGAGGTCTGCAATGCAAGCTGCAAGGTGATGCTGACAGCTGACGGGCTCGGCGGGGGGGTGGTGGTGGGTGAGGTCGTCGCGATGACCGGTTGGGGAAGAGAAGGCTGCGGTGCGAGGCAGTGCGAGCCGAGAAACGGGTCGAGCTTGATACGATGCGATACGATGCGACAAATCGGGAGCAACAGAGCACGGGTCGTAAGCGATCGAGCGAGTATTGACGACACGATGCCAGACGTGGAAAGGTGAGCTTTAGTTTTAGCTGAGGGGGACCTTATCTTCGTATCTGTGTGGTACTATTCGTGAAAGCCTCAAACCACCCTCACAGCTTCAAGTAGATAGATGGTGGCGTCGATACGAGAAAGAGAGCGTGCTTTCAAAAAGTTGGGAGGGGGTGGGAAGAAAGATGGAATGAGTTGAACTGGCCGAGCCAAGGCGAACGAGTATGAATTCTAGTACTCCGGATGCGTGTCCCCTTTCAGAGTTAATTCCCCATCGATAAGGGGAAGGTTTGATGCGCCAGATTGCACGAGCTGACGAGGTAGGGATTCGAAGGTGAAGTACACGCAGCCAAGGAATGGCTATGCTGCACTTGGTTTGACGGGACCCTCCTTCGGGTAAGGTTGCTGATCTTTAGTTGGAAGAAATTCCTGACGAGGAGAGGGACCCTCTGAATTGATGACATTCCCACCATCTCTTGTGCGACCCAAGATCTACCTACAACTACCTATCTATGCAACCGTCGAAAGTGCCGAATCGAAAAGACCCCCAATGGTTTGTTTGATATGGATGACAAGCTGCAGCCTGCCTCTTGCATCTTGTGCGCCTGCAAACGTTCACTGTCACAGTCGGTGCAAAGTGTCCAGGAACCATCACAAAAGTCGTCATTCTGCTTAGCTCCCTTCTGCACCCTGCGATTTCAAGGTGTGGCGTCTCTATCTCACGCGTAGGAGCTTGTCCATCCTTGCTCTCCCGAGCCACCAAGGAAGCGAAGCGACTGGGAAAAAGAGGGAATTACGTCAGAGTCATTCACTCAAGGCCCATAAACTACCCAGGTATGGAAACAATCAATCTGTAACCCGGAAGAATTGAGGGGCCTTCTCGCATCACGATCGAGATAAGAGGCCTGAGGCTTGTCTTGAACGTTGCTGACCGTGGTTGAGGCTTGCGCGTTCTGCTGGGCCCTCATCTGGGCTCTGTAATATCAGAGGTTTCATCATCAAATCTCCTTTATCTTTTCTTCCTCTTCCCGTCTTTCCCACGGCACCATTCTAGCTCCCCACTTGCGCCTTGTGCCGATTCAAGTTCAGGCTGCTCAATTTCACATCCTCAAGGGTTTACCCGCCAACGTTGGGATTTGGGTTCCTCCAAAACGTAGGTGCTTTTAAAATGACTGATATTCAATATAGTGATAGTATATATACTCGCAGACACCATCGGATAGCTCGTCAAAACCACCGCAACTATTCCCTTTTCTCGATATTCTCCCTATCAATGTTGTCAGAATGTATGTTGCTAACTGACATACTGGTACCAACTGGTGGTTGCATCACATCATCGGTGACCAAGCCGAGCCCATGTCACTGTCAAAATGTCAAATCTCCAATAAGAGCCCTCCTGCTTGTCATTGTCACAGCGTCCCTGAATTTTCCCTCTCAACTTGTGGTGCTACCTATCTAGTAGAGCAGGTGCTCTATGTATACGTCACGTGACTCACAACCGAACTCATTCCCGTCTTTCACTGCCAATAGAACTCAACCAACTTCCCTCCTCGCGACGTCGTAAAGTCTCCAGACAAGGACAGGACTGCATGCAGGTTGCCTCTCAAAAATGACATCAAGGGACCGGAAATTGAGAGCCCGACTTAACATGCAACATTTGGCCGCATGGTCCTGACCGTGTGGCCTCTGTTATCCCCACCCAAGACCAGTTCTGCAACCCAGACAACGCAGAGAAGCCCTCGAGAATCATCAGAGAAATCCTGGCTTACGTGTCAAGAGGCAAATGCCTTGGAAGCAGGCGTAACAGTTATTTGTTTCGGACGTCTCACAAGAAATACCCATTGGTCCCGTGATGCCCGACCGCACTGCTGCGCTGCCTCTCAGCCAGCCATTTCCCTCAACCAGCCAAACTCCAAACTCCAGGTTGCGCAGCCAGCCCAGAGTCATCAAAGTCGATGCTTCAACACCAGGCATCGACTGTGGCATGTCGGGATCAGCCAGCACTCTGCACAGGCTGGGCCAAGTGACCGCATCCAAGGGAATAGATGTGGTCCTCTTGCCACCGGCTCGCGGATGCCCTCACCCGATTATTCGACTCATCGCTACGTTGACCAATCTAGCGCTCTTTTGCATCTCCATCAGACACTTCTCTCCGTTTTGCATATGGGTAATCTCCCCGGTCCTTGCACGTTCGGGCCTGCAGGCGCGGTCGCCAATCCAAGGCCCACGACAAAGTTGTCTCTCACATGGGCGGCTAGCTCTGGCCAATCATAGCCTCAGATCCTCCCTCTAAGCGCTTGTTCCTTACATTGGTTACGCCAAGTCAACCCAAACCCAACCCATCGGCCTATGAGCACTTATTCAACGTCTGGGGTTCCAGCGAGGCTTTATTTAGCCATGATGCGAATCGATGCAGGTCCCTTTACGCAGGCCAATCATCATGATTTGCGCCTGCCCGATCCTGGCAGTTGCTCGAGGTGCTATTATCGGCCGCATCCTCGCATGGCCCAACTCGCCTATTGACAATGGCTAGGTAGCTTTGCCCATTGTTCTCACATACAATCAAACCTTTGAACTTTTCTCTCTCTTACAATTCATTGACTTCGCTTGTCTCTTGACCGTGTCAGAGCTTTCCTTTCATGTTTTCTTGTTCGGCTTTCTTTCCTTTGTTATCCTAAGCATCGTCTCATTGATTGAGTGGCCTCGTTCACTCTTTGCCGCTCATTTCTACGCACGTCTACTCGTCAATCAGCTTTGCTTTGCTTCTCGAATCGCCGTTTGATCCTCGTGTTCTTTGACTCTTCCATATCACAAACGGGCACATGATTCTCACCATCTTTCAAATCCCAGCTCTGCATGTTTGAACATCTATCGCTGCCGCTCTTTTCCCCTTAGACCCTCACTCTACTACATTTCCATCTAATTTACTCTGGTCCGGCATTATGAACTACTTCACGCAGCCTCATCCCCCGACTCAACCCCCTCCTTATACGGCAGCTCAGCCACGACCGCGGGAGGAATGGGAAGACTGGGAAGACGACGGTCACGCATCACCAAACGACGCCGGCGAGCAGGTCTTGACCGGCGCCCCTCCCCCGTTAAACATACCCGCTCGAACAACCAAGCCTCCCGTACCGCGATCCTCGAGAGTCTCAGCTGTCAAGATCATGCGGCTCAAGTCGAAGCAACGTCAGAAGGATCAGAATGCCAAGGCGGGCATCAAGCTCATCACCGACATGTCCGCTTTCCGACGTCAGAACCATATCGCACAAACGATGAACACACCGGTAGCCCGCGCCGGCAAGTTTGTGGATGCCGCTGCTTTGAGGGCCTTAGAAGGAGAGCCCAACTCTGCCTCTGTAGGGAACTGGAACTGGTTCAAGAAGAACAAAGACCAGAGCCCAGCAACAGCTTCACCTCAGCAGTCTGCTCGCACTCCGGATCATCAAAAGCTCTCACCTGATGATCGACCAATAGTTATTGGCATCGCTCTTTCATCCGAGGAGACGGGCAATTCTGTCGATGGCTACAGGAACACCTCGACTCCAATCGAGCCTCCACAACAATCACAGTTGTCTCGTGGCCCTGTCAACCCTTCCATCACTGCTTCCAACACGTCTCCGACTCCCGTTCAACAAAAGTCTGTATGGTCCCCAGACACACCCGACACTGTTTCCTCATTCAGTACAATTCGCTACGCGTCCAGCATATACTCTCAGCTGCCATCTCCCGGCCAGGCACCTCGCGGCGATGTTCCTCCTGTACCAGCAGTCCCGGCCAACTTCAAAAAGTCTCAGCATCAAAGACTGATCAGCCTCGAATTGGGCGAGAAATCACCAGATGACTCTGACAGCGGAACGCCTTGTACCCTATTTGAGGAAGATGGCACTGCGAGCCCCCAGAAGCAGGCCAAAGCCAAGACGTCGGCATTGACGCCTGATAGCGCTGCCTCCAAGTCCCATGGTTGGTGGGACCATCATGTTGTCACCCCATTCATGGACAAGAGACTCACCTTCACTCACAAACTGAGTCCTGAATCACCAAACAACAAACAGGGGGAAGAATGGTGGAACAAATCATCACCTCAGTCAGCGCAGAGCCAATACCTCACGCCGAAGATGGCGCCAGGCTCATTCCAGACTCCCATCGTCAGAGCACCTACACCACGCCGAACACCTTCACCTCGTATCGAAAGCACTGAACCTGTTTCTGGACCTTCAACCGCGAGGGCATCTCCAGTACCTCACGCAACCCCCATCACGGAAAAGCCACGGATTATCATAACAGACGAAGCCATACAACAGTTGCCGGCACCACCGCCATACTCACCTACGGAAGAGAAGAAGACGCAACCAGTCCCTGTGAGGTATAGAGCCGTCTTCCCACCGGGACATCCTCTCCAGGCTCAGTTTCCACCGTCTCCTGGGCCGGCATCTCCTGGTCTTGCCACCACCATGTCGTCTCAAGGGGGCACCCCTTTGACGGAGATTCCGCTCACCCCCGCTCCTCGAGACAACGCGCGGCTCTCACAGATGCCCCTTCCAACACGCCAGCTCGGAACTTTCGTGCCTCAAGAGCATTCACATGCTGATGCGGGACTCATGACCAAGGCCGAACGACAAAGACGCCGTTATGAGAAGGAAGAGGTCGTTGCCCGTCGAGCCGGCGGCTTCTGGAGAGGCAGAGGATGCATTCCCAAGAGTGGTTGCTTTGGCCGTACTGGCCGAGAGGGACGTCAGCGCCGCCGCGTGTGGATGATTGTTGTGGGAATCGCCCTGACACTTGCCATTCTGGCGATCACATTGGGTGTCGTTCTTACTCGACCCAAGGACTCTAAAGAAATCCCATCGATCTGGGTCAACTTGACTGACTTTCCGCCCATGCCCACGGGGGACCTGACGATCGTCGGACCGGACAACGTTGTCGCAAAGTCTGGATGCACTGAGCCATCAACCATGTGGAGCTGCGCTCTACCCAAGGAGGAGCACGATTCGGTTGCCCCTTATAAACCTAACCAGCCGACTATTATCCTGCAAATCCAGTGGGACAACAGCACCCGCAAGGACTGGAAAGTTCCCAACGAAGACCCCCCTTCGCCGAAGATGCGTCGAGGTATGGGGAGTGCTGTGCATGCGGGTAGCGTGGTTCGAGAGAGAGAGATAAACAAATTTGAGCCCAGCCCCGATCCACCCAAGTTCCAGGAAATGTGGTTCCTGGGAAACACCACTGACGAGATCAAGTCTGACGACAAAGGAGGCGAAGCGACTCCCTTTTACATCAGCTTGGTAGATACTGTCGAGAACGACATCCGCAAGGAGCTCACAAAGCGACAAGACTCGCCAGATGTCAATGTCAGCCTTCCCGACGTCCTCCCATCGCCTGACCTCAAGGAGGACGGCACGCCCAAGTCGGCTGTCCTGCTTCCACAGCCAGTGCAGCAACCGGTGCGTCTCTATGACCGCGGCCTGCCCACGGAGCACTACGGCTTCTACACCTACTTTAAGCGGACCATCTACCTGAAATCGGTAACGGTTCTCAACGGTACCAAGGACGAGGATGTCCCTCTGGACGAGGAAGGTGGCTGCCAGCGAACCGAGGCCGACTTTCTCACGACCTGGAGCGAGACACGCCTCCTCGTGCAGATCTGGACACGCACACTCGCTGCCAACACGTCGACGCTTATCGATCCCAAGGGGAGCGGCAGCATCGACGGCTCCAAGGATCTGATCCGGCCGGGCACAATGCCATACCCGGTGACGGTGACGACGGACACGCACGGCGGCGACCCGGGCAAGAAGTTCGTCTGGGCGTGGCCGATGGACGACCGGCAGAAGCTGGACGAGGAGAACCCTCGGCTCTTGGCCAACAACATTGGGGTCGGCGGTTCGTGGATCAACAAGCGGTCCCGCGGGGACGAGAAGCTTGGTGGATTCGATGGCGGGGATGGAGGGTGTAAGTGCCAGTGGGTGAACTGGGTTGAAGAAGAACATTCTTAATTTCTGTAATGGGAATCATGTAGCACCGATGCATTGGATGGGGCGTCATACTGAGCTCGAATGAGCGTTTGAAAATATCTGAAATATTCCAAGTTGAATCCACCAAATGGGTCTCTCGCCTGTTCTCGTGAAGTTTCCCTACCGTCTTGATACCGGGCCCCCACCCCGGCTAGTGGGGCCGTCCCGTTCCCGTTCCCGTCCCCCATCAAACCGTATCGAAAAATCCCCCGACGAACTTCCCATCGTCCTATCTCAACCTCACGCAGAACCCCTCCCCCGAACCTACACTGATGCGCCCTTTCCTACGATGCAGCCGCCGACTGCCCCCCCTCCGCCGCTCCCTCGTCACCCTCGCGATCGAGACATCCTGCGATGACACGGGCGTCGCCATCCTCCGCCGCACGCGCACGTCCACAGACCTGCTCTTCAACGAGCGCGTCTCGTCCGACAACCGCACCTTCAAGGGCATACACCCGATCGTGGCGTTCAAGGGGCACAGCGCCGCGCTGGCGCCTCTTGTGAGGCGAGCGCTTGGCGCTCTGCCCGACGGCAACACGCCCGGCAGGCAGATGCCGGACTTTGTCTCAGTCACGCGCGGGCCGGGCATGCGCTCGAACCTGAGTGTTGGGCTGGAAATGGCAAAGGGCCTCGCTGTTGCGTGGGGGGTGCCGCTGGTGGGCGTGCACCATATGCAGGCGCATGCGCTCACGCCGCGGCTGGCGAGGGCGCTGGGGATGAGCATGGGCGAGAACAAGAACAAGAAGAACAAGGTGGTGGAAACTGGGGGGCCCGAGTTCCCCTTCCTGTCTCTTCTCGTCTCGGGGGGCCATACTCAGCTCGTCCTCTCCTCGGGTCTGACCGACCACGCCATCCTCGCCACGAGCGGAGACATCGCCGTCGGGAACTTGCTGGACCAGACTGCGCGGGATATCCTACCGCCAGAGGTCTTTGACGCGAGCGACCACGTCATGTATGGCCGCCTCCTCGAGGCCTTTGCCTTTCCTCCCTCGGAGGATATGACGCCGGCCTACGAAGCCGTCTTCACGCCGTCGTCTTCTCGCGCCGACGAGATGATCCCGCCTCCCACGGGCTACGCCTGGACGGTCCCGACGCCCTTCCGCCAGAGCCGCAAGCTCGCCTTCTCCTTTAGCAGCATCTTCACCCAAGTCCACAAGATTGCAGCCGCGAACCCGTCCATGGACCTCGCCGAGCGTCGCGCCCTCGCGCAGCACACCATGGCCGCGGCGTTTACGCATCTCGCGGGCCGCCTGTGCATCGCTCTCGAGGACAGGCCCGAGCTGCGCGCCTCGCAGACGCTGGTCGTTGCGGGCGGCGTGGCGAGCAATCGGTTCCTGATGCATGTGCTCAGGAGGATGCTTGATGTGAGGGGGTTTGGCCACCTCGACGTCGTTGCACCGCCGGTTGAGCTGTGTACGGATAATGCAGCCATGATTGCGTGGGCGGGCATGGAAATGTTTGAGGCTGGGTGGGAGTCCGAGCTGAGCATCGCGGGGATTGGAAGATGGCCTATCGATCCCGAGGTCGGGGAGGGCATATTGGGTGTTGATGGGTGGGTAAAGAGAAAGGTGTGATTAACAGTACCCTCCTGTATAGTATTGTGATCATGGTTATGGCGAATGGTCAGCTTTGTATAATAGTGTACTTTACTTGGCATGAATATCACGACGAGATGAGGGGTTTAGATGACTTGTCTTTCAAGAGAAAAGCCTTTGTTGTACAAATTACACGGCCATCTGGAGCTTCAGGCCCTGAACCGGACCGGTACAAGAAGCAACCCTCTCTATCATCCACTCTACTATCTGTGTTGTCTGAAACCCTAGAAAACTCCTTATACCAGCTCGCTTGTCACGTTGGTAAACTCGCCCTTGTCGAGCTTGGTCTTCCAGAAGATGGGGTTGGTGTCCATGAAACCGTGCTTGACCCAGCCGTCCTCCTTGACGTGGTACAGGTTGATGTAACCACCAGAGTAGGCATCTCGGTGCGTGGCCGCCAGGATACTCCGCTTGCCGAGCTCGAGGGCCTCCTCGTCCGACAGGTCGTAGTTGTACTCGGCGTCGAGCACACCGTAGGCAAAGGTCTGACCGGAGCCGACACAGAACATGTTGCCGGCGAGACGGGTGCCGTCGCTGTCGACGTAGTAGAGGGCGGGGCCCTCCTCCTTTGTGACGCCGGCGCACATGGTGCCCATGCTCAGGCCCATGCCCTTGTAGCTGTAGACGAGGTTGGCGAGGATCTTGCTAGCGGCGGCAACGCTGATGCGGCGCTTGTGTCGGAGCTCGTGAAGACGGCACTGCATGCCGAGCCAGGCGAGCCAGTATTGGCAGTCTGCGGCACCACCGGCCATGGTTCCTAGCAGGACGCTGTTGATCTCGATGACCTTCTTGACCGTCTGCGAGGCGATCCAGTTGCCTGCCGTGGCTCGAGAGTCGGTTGCGACGACAATGCCGCCCTGGAAGCGGAAGGCGAGCGTGGTGGTTCCGTGGGCGATCTTGATGGGGCAGTCGGGGTTGGCTCGGTCATCGGAGGCAGCGCGGAGCCATGATGAGGGCTGTGGACGTAAGCAGTCAGTAACTCGTCGGGCTCGGCTCATACGAGACGCTGGAAACGAACCTGAGCAACGGGGGGCATGGCAAACTTGACTGAGAGATCAGCCATGGGGTTCACCAGGTCGTCTTGGTCATCGAAGGCCTCATTCTGCTCGTAGGCCGACCGGCTGTATTTCGCAACGAGGGAGTCCATGCTGGCTGTGTCGAAGGAAACGGAGGGTGAGAGACGGGTCGTGGTGGTTCGCCGATGACGATGCTACGCCCTGGCGATGAGGTTTCGTGTATTCTGGAGCTTCGTAACGGCGTTGAGAGGTACGAGATGAGCTAAGCCGTGATCTTCAAGGTCCGAGGCTATCGGGCCGTGATAATCGTTCGGTTGGTGGTTGAGATTGAGGTTGTGGATGTCGAGATGGAGATGGTGAAGTCGATGGTTGGTGGATGTGGAGGAAGCTCTGGTCAAGCTGAGGCTCAGGCAGCTTCCATTGCGCGCGTCAACTGGAAGAGCCAGCAGAGGTACGTACCGCCGGTGTGGCTACATAGTAGATGCCTGAGGCCACCATTTCAATATCAGGCACAGCAATATATCTCGGTCATCAACACGACAGCTTGGTTGAGATATCTTATTCACGGAAAAGACGCCAAATATGATAATAGTCAGTTAATTCATTCAACCTCCTAGGTTTCGTGCCAGCCCCTATCACTCGCATCCAAACAGCGCCAAGGAAACCAATCCATCTTCCAGAGGATATCAAACTCATCAAATCAAGCCACCACTCTTGTCTCTACAGAGAGGCTTCCCCCCCTAATCCGTATTAGAACCACAGAACCGCGATTCTCCAGTCCTCAGCGTCCCAGAAAACATTCAGATCCGCAGCCGCATCGTAAAATTGACAAAGAAAGTTTAGGAAACATTAGATTACCAAGCATGAGACTCCAAGAGCCTCACCCTTTACTCGTCTCACCAGTTCAGGCTCCAACTTAGGGGTTTGGCGTCGTTTCCCTGCTGCCTCGTCCATCTCGCTTGCTCATGAAGCTTCGTCGAAGGTGAGCCCTGGGGCTGTCAGGAGCCAGGCTTGGCTCGGACGACTGGAAGATGCTCTTGAGAGTCACAGTTCCGCTGCCCACAGTCAGGTCCTTGGCCGAGGCCACGCCCGTCTCATCCACAAAGTAGACGTGCTCGCCAAGGTCATCGTCGCTACCAAATAGGTGCTGTCCTTTAGCCTCAACCTTGAACTGCGCGTCCGGCGAGCATTGGAACTTGAACGTCTCGTCAAAGTTCCACTGCCCACTTCCCGACTTGTAGTGTTTGGTCTTGCCCACCGTCTTCTCCTTGGGACTGATCTGCGTGATGATGATGTACAGATCTGTCGAGGGGGGGAAGTTTGCTGCACCAACTACGGTAAAGTTGGCCATACCGCTTGGAGCACCTCCAGGGAGTGTGCTGTGAACCGACGACTGCCCGATGCTCTTGGACCGAGAATGGCCATTGCCATTGCTGGTTGATGGTCGTCCCATTGACGAGTCCACCTCCTCTGCGATAGCCGGCGGTCGTCGAAGGCCGCCGTTGGATCCTATGTTACCGTTGGATGCTGCTGCCGGCGGCTCTACAACCTCTGGCACCTCCTCAGCGATATCATCATTCTCCTTCTTATTAAACAAGCCACGGCGGAGGAACGAAGCACCCTTGCCGACGCCATGGCCGACAGCTCCAGCCACTGCAGCACCGCCCTTGATGGGAGCGCCCGCGACGCCCGTGACGATACGTCCAGGGGCCGAGGAGAATGTTCCGCCGAATGTTGACGTGCCTTGTCGCGTTCGTACCACGTAGTCGGGTCGGAACAAAAGTCGGACACGCACACTTCCCGATTTGCCATCCAGGATGTACCGCGTCTCGGATGGCCGGAAGGGGTCCAGTGACTCAAGGTTGATGTCTGCGCCGCCCAAAAAGTCGGGTTTATCTGCAAAGTCGTAATCCCAAATAGAAACCTTGAAGTCGGCACCAGTCCTTGAAGGAACATTGACCTCGAAGAATTCGTTCCACACAGGTGCCAGCGTCTTCTTCTGAACCTTGGTCTTGTAGAGCTCCTGACCGTTGAGCTCAAATTTGCAATAAGGATCACTCTTGCCATTACGGTCGGCCGATGGTAGGTCAGTAGCGTCGAGAACATCGACTCGGAGCTTGCCCATGTTGTTGATACTCTCGCTCGGGTCGAGTTGCATCTTGATTGGGATGTACTTCAAGCTGACCTTGACGCTTGCCAACCGGCCATCCTCGCCCTTGAGCTTCAGCGTGGTCGGGTTGTTCTATATCATGGGTTAGCCTCGGCCGCTTCTCAAGTTTCGTCCTATTACTTACCAGACACTGCTTGAGCGTTTCTAGAGTGTTGCCAGAGAGCGATGCCAACAGGTCGTCTTGGTCATCACCCTTCTTGCGAGCCCTGAGCGTGAGGCGTGAGAAATCTAGCTCACGAATGACACAGTCTCCAATCTCCTCAAACTTATGAGATTTGGTACGAGCAGTAGAAGAGATGTAGGAGGGGTAGGCCATGTCATCCACAAGCACCTCCAAAAGTCCGTTGCTCTCGGGCATTTCGGCTTCCATGAGTCTGAAGATAAGCATGCCGCTCTCGTACTTGAGAAGCTCCTCGGGGGAGAGTCGAATCTTGCGGGGACCCTTGGGCACGTCCATCGAAGGCCTCTGCGTGGTAGAGGGTCGCCCGGCGGTTGTAGGTGTCGGGGGCTCGGCGTCCTTCTCCTTGGGCTTGTCCAAGGAGGCGTTGAACTTTCCGGCGTCCGCGGACCTTTCATGCGTGAGGGCAGCCTCTTCTCCAGAAGAAGACTCCTGTTCTTTCTCAGCCTCCTTGGCCTCCTTCTCCTCTCTGGCTTCCTCTTCCTCCTCTTCGGGGTCCGCGACATTGAGGCAGGGGTAAAAGGAAACATTATAATGCAGCGTTCCCTTGGCAATGCCCTTGCCATGGAGGCGCAACCCGTCTTCGCGGTGCTGTTTCTTATCATGGACAAGAAACTCGCCACTCTCGTCCTGCACGACATAGTCGGCAGCGAAGATTTCAATCATTCCCAGGCTGCGGTCCTTACCGACCTTTTCAGTGTCCATGACTTCCAAGGCGAGCCTGTCCCGAGTAGAGTGGATGGGGATGTAGAGCACCTCGTCCCATTCGGGGTTGAGGTCGTTGCGGAAAGTGACCGTCCGTGCCTTTTCAATACCAGAGAGCAGAACTCGGGTGTACGGGTCCGACTTGCCAAAGGCCTCAAAGTTCCGGAGATCGACGGCCTTCTTGAAATGGAATCGCATCACACCAATTGGGGTAACGTAGCCACCTGTGCTGGCCACACCGGAGATGGCCACTGGTTTCCATTGTGCCATCATCTTGACTCGGCCAGTATGAGCGCCAGCCAGGTTGTACCACTCCTTGCCTTGCTCCATGCACTCGAGCAAATCGTCAAGCTTGATCTGATACTTGCCAAGTACTTGATCTCCAGTGAGATCACGGTCGTCCTTGAGCGTCACACCGAGCTTGGCCTTCTTTCGATCCGTGATCAGGATTTCCTTGGAACCGTTGTCCCAGATGGGGTTGTTGGTGCGCTTGAGTTTCTTGGTTTGGTGCACCTCCTTACCGTTCAGGAACATGGCCGCGTAGGGGTTGAGCGATCCCACCAAACTCTTGGTGCCATCCAGATCCTTGGCCTGCTCAACGGTGAACCGAAGGATACCCTGGTTGGACGGGGGCGGAGGCTCGTCCTGGCCCTCGGCGTTCTTGACGGTCTCGAGTACGGGGAAGAAACGCATGTCGCAAGAAACAACACCACGGGCTTTGCCGTCAGAGATAACCTCAAGACGCTCGTTCTCGTACACGTTGAGCTCCTCAATGTTCTCGAGTGGGAACGAGGCGACACCAAGCTCCTTGGATTTGCGGAAATCGTTGTGGTCGAAAACCTGCATATCCAGCGTGTCGTTGAAAGAGGTGATGATGATATAATGCGTCTCGTTCCATCTCGGGTTGGTGTTATCGTTGATGACCTTGGTTCGAGCAAGCTCCTGGCGCCTGTTAAGGCTCAACGACACGTAAGGGTCTATAGTTCCACCAAAGTTGTCGCTGTTCTTCAAACCATGAGCACCGTGCAGAGTCACGGCGATAACACCAACCGCCTGGTCCACGGGAGTACCGGCCAGCATCTTTGCAACCTCGATGGGAAAGACCTTGGGCGCATACATCATGGGGGCTAGGTTGCCGTGAATCTGCTCAAGAATAAAACCTTCTAGGCCTGGAATAAAGTTGATATCAAAACCAAAGCTGTCACCACCGAGGGGCTTGCAGACGTAATCGATGGTCGGTCGCTCGAGGAAGCACATCTCCACACGGTCGATATGGGGGAAGGGGATCTGCAGCTTGATCTTGAGGCGCATGATGCCGGAGAAAGACATATCCTCCACGATAACATCGAGACCCTTGCTGATCATGGCCTTGCCAATTCGGATTTCGAGCACGATCTTTGGGTTGATCTTGTTCTCGACCTGGCGGCGGGTCATGTCGGCGGTGTCATTGGGAGTGAAGCTGAATTTCCAGTCCATCATGACAACGTCGTCCTCGGTCTTGGGATAGGTCTTGACGTGCTCCATGCGCGGGGGCTTTGTGCCCAGAGTGAAGGTCTTGAGTTTGAGGCTATCGAGGAACGATGGTGTGGCAGAGCTGAGAACCTGATCGACAGAGTTGATGATTGTCTGGGCAAGGATCGGCTGGTAAATAGGCCAAAACTTGAACAAGAACGAGTTGATCCATTCGAGGGACTCGTTGTCATTCTCGAGCTTCTTGAGCGACAT
Source organism: Fusarium zealandicum (assembly GCA_013266195.1). Classification (NCBI taxonomy): domain Eukaryota; kingdom Fungi; phylum Ascomycota; class Sordariomycetes; order Hypocreales; family Nectriaceae; genus Fusarium; species Fusarium zealandicum. The sequence continues at coordinate 19,791 of JABEYC010000035.1, read as the reverse complement.
CTCGCGAGTGATGTCGTCGCGGAAGTTACGTCGCACTCGTCGTAGAGAGGTCCTGTAGTAGGTGGAGCAGAAAGCCATGATGATAAGAACCCAAGCAAGACCGCCGCCAAAGACGGCGACAAGCCATGAGGTGATGCAGGCAAAAATGATGATGCCGGTGTTGTGATACCAATCTGCCGCTGTCAGTTTTCCTCGGCATAGATACTGCAAAGGGGCCAAAACGTACCGCCATAGAGGGTGTCTGGGAGCTTTCCCTCGACCCAGGTCCCATGATCGAGCATGCTCTCCTGCTCCAGGAGCTCGTCAGTTGGCCATCCCAGTCGCGGAGCCCATCCTGTTCGCGAGTAGGGAGCTTCGTCACCACCGGGGTCTTCACCACCGGTTAGAATCTTCCCTTTGTCATCTCGGGCAACGTCTAGGGCTCCCTCTTTTGTGGGTTCTGGTAGGTCCTCATCGGGGCCGGTGCCATCATCAACGTCAGTGATGATGGCGGCGCCTTTTGGTCGTCTGCTTTGCTGGAGCTCAGGTGGAATGGCCTATGTCGCAAACAGCGTTAGTCAAGGTCGTGCGTGTAGTGGACAGGATGAGAAGCGTACAGCGTTGGCCTGGGCCTTCTTCTGCTCGGGGCTTGCATCGGGATCGAAAGTAAAGGCAGCTACGCCAGCGTTCCTCGACGCCTCTACGATTTCCCTTTGGGCATCGTCGGCGGTGACGGAGCTCTGGGGGTTGGCAGCGGCTTCGACAGCTCCCTGCTGCTTGAGCTCACTGACTTCCTTGGCGGATGACATGGCGCTGCGCAGCGTCGCTGCTCTTGCTGCTGTGAGGGTCTCTGCGTATCGTTGCGTGGTCAATTGGAGCAAGTGAAGGTGTGTTGAACGTCGCGAACGATGGCCGTGGGAACGACTCCCGCGGTAGAGGTGGTGCCAGGCGACGACGGTAGTGGGCGGTTCGGATACCTCCCAACCTTTGGCTCGATTTTGAGGACAGTCGTGGTGGAGTAAGGCAGCGCTCGAGGGTTGAAACAAGATCGGAGAAAGGATAAAGAGAGGATGAGAAAGAAGAAAAAGATAATGATGCAGGGCGACTAAAGGAACTGACGCAGGATTGGGTTTATCGGAGAGAGAGACAGAGAGACAAAGACAAAGGTGGAGGGAATCCCTGGCACAATGTCGGTTGGTGCAGGTCGAGATATTAGGTTGGCGTCTTCCAAGCTTGCCCGTGCAGCTTCGCCCGTGCCAGGTCCCTCCCGACCTGATCGTCAGAGCACAGGGAGCTAGAGGTGCAGTACGGGAGAGGTACTTGGGCCTACCAGCTATGGTGGGTGTTGGCTGATGTCCCTGTCGAGTCCCTGCGGCGGGTGGAGGGAGCTGCTTTGTGGCTGGGGGGAAATTGAGCTCCCTGACGTCTCCCACTATCAATCCCAGACGGGCAGTGTTGATGACGGGCCGAGAGAGTGCGGCGGGAGGTAGGCGAGTGGATCAATAGGCTTATGGCCGGGGCAGTGATTGCGATTCTCGAGGTTAATGGAGAACAATTGAAGTTCCAGTACGTATGCCCAGCTGATTGACGTATCTATGAGAATGAATTCGATGGCAGTTGACCGGTGGAGGTAACCAACAGCAGCAATCACTCCCGGTACGTGTTCGTGCATCTATCCGTGTCACAGACAGACGAGCCATCTCCACCAGCAACCGACATTAGGTTGTTTCTCTTGCAGCCGTGGCTGTTCCTTCGACAGCTGAATTCCAAGGGAGCCGGTGTTATTGTCCTACCTTTACTGCCCCTACTTGGTGCCTTGGATCCCTTGGGTTTCAGTGGGAGAAACACGCAAGCCTCCGATAAGTCGACCCATCCCCCCGTCCCTCCGGGCTCAGCTATCCAAGGGTTCCGGACGGACTGGCCCCCCTGCGGTGCTGATGAGCAGAACTACGTAATTGATGGTCCGGGGGAGTCTTGAATCGCCCTTCCAGCGACCATTCTCTCGTGGTGAATGGGCTTGGTTCGGTGGATCCCAGGGTAACATCCCATCCCAAGATCTGGCGCCAGCCAAGCCAGCCCAGCCAGAATGTCTTTTATTAGTCTGGCGTCTTGGCCCACGGCGGCCGATGGGTCCCCGGCAGCGTGGGAACCCCTGCTCCCTTTTCTTTGTTGGTGCTTTTCCTATTTGTTCATCATGGAGCTTTTCAGCTGCTTGCTGCGATCCGCCATGGTTCTTTCTGGCTGCTGATACGTGGTAACACAGTGTGCCACGATGGCTTCCTTTCTCCCAAGAGATTCATGCTGAAACGATTCCAGACACAACTCGAATTCCAGGTGACGCACCGCAATGTCACTGTCCGTGATTGATCCATCTCGGTCAGGGGTGTCGCTGTGGCACGGCGTCCATTTCTGTAATGAGGCCGCCCGCTGAAGGCTCCCGTCGGCATGGGCTGGGCTCCAATCGAGGTAATATTAGGTAGGTGCTGTCCTGAGCTACTAATTAGCACTAACCTGCACTGGCTTTGCCCGTCAGGGTCCATGGTGTTGAATGCTGCCTACACCCATAAATGCGTAGTAGTAATTCCTCCAAGTTAATTCCACACTACTGCGTATTCTTGCACTTGAATTGCCAACAGTTGTTATTCCAGATGGAAGCTGAAGCTAAAGCTATAGAGTACTCGTAATACAGCAGTAGCAGCCCAGTGTCTCAAACTCACACTGTCTTGTCGAATTGCTTCCCCACTCCAAGATTGAATAAATCTGCACAGCCACCTTTGTCGACCTGAACTCTGGCATTACTAAAACCTTCTAATTGGGTTCCCTGCGCATGGAAGCTAAGCGGTTCATTTGCCGTGCATGCAGTGCGCTGAATGAGGGAAATATGCCAGCACTTCTTGTTTTTCTTGCATTTGCCTTGTTTTGCTGTCTGGAATCCATCGTCAGCAATGCTACCGTACCTTTCTTTGCCAGACTGAGGCTCTCTCCGGTCTAAATAGGGGTCTTCGCCCTTGAATTCCTAGACCGACTACGGCGAGCCCGAATCTTTTTTTAAGGCGGTGTCTTGCTCTACATGGTATTTTGTCACTTGCAAACTTTAGTTGAGACCAGGCCGAGGCTTCTCAGACTGAATTGTGAGCTGTGCAACAATAGCCTCAGGCGAGGTAGCACTTTGACCGTCCAGCAACATCGACACCAGACTCTATGCTATTGTATTTACCAGACAACTACAGGGTGATGGCACCCGCGAAGTTATATTCATCAAACTATCCGTACCCTTGAGATGCTATCGGTATCGGAGCCTGCCAAATGTCGAACTGGGGACCTCGTAGCATCAATGGCAGCAACCCCGGTCGCTGTTAATCGCTTACAAGGCAATTCTGACTGCTTGTCTCCAGCTACGTACCTAGGTACTAATTGATGCAAGAGACGAGGTTGGACACGCACAATTGTCGCTTTGCGCCATCAAGCAATGTCTCGATAGGCTGGCTTTGCTCAACCCGGACCGAACTGCCCTTATTCAAGTCGATGATCTGAGGGTTACTGATTCTCTGATTTTGAGGATTTACTTCTGACTCTAGAAGGACACGCGCGGCTCCGGGCGGCCATAGCGTGGCCTTGATGCGCAAAGTCAATCGAAGAACATCCAGTGAAGACAAAGCGCCACAAATCTTCCCTTTTCCTGATGTTGAACATCCTGCAATGGTGTTTTCACCTCCGATAGTGTAGGAACCATGCTAATGTTGCTCAATAGTGAAGCGCAAACAGAAGCTTCACGGAGTCAGGTACGGCTCGAAGCTCTTGTTCAAGGTATTCTGGACGAGAATCAGGCCTTGAGGCAGATGATGAGCGAATCACAGGATACCTTTAGTACAAGAAGCACGTTCGCCAAGTTCCACCTAGACCACCGGTCTATCATTCGGCCAAGCAGGGAAACGACAACAACATATACGCTGCAACGAAAAGAAGCGGCGGCAGCTGCAGCAGTTGTACTGCCCGTAACGCACAGACGAGGCTGGAGCTCGACTTGCCGAGACACGCTTTTGAGGGCATCCTTGAGTAATCTTGGGTCTACCAGCGGAACCTATACAATAAATCAGACGGCTCTTTCACCACTTCAGCTGGGCGATCTCACGCATGGTCCGTATTCTCAGGATTCAGCCTGGCCGACCTGTCTATCCTGTCGTTCATTGCAATGCCCTTGACGATCCTGGATCTTACAAACAGGTATCACTACGAAGTTAGAACCATGGAAGAGGCTCTGGATAGAGTACCGCTATCACTGATAGTCTATACAAAGTTCGACATGCTACTATCAAAGACAAGATAATCCGAACAATAAAACAGCTCAGATTTTTACAGGCAAGGTACAATCGCTCAGTCGACATCGATACAGTACTATGACAGGCTGGGTCCGAAGTATGTTCCATTGAGGGGGTGTAATCACCTGGGTGCTTTAGAAAGCAGTTTCGAGCGGGCATGTACTGGAACAGCATCTGCCTCGGATCCTTATGAAACACCATGAGATATTTTGCACTTTCGGTTCACAAAGTGCAAGGAAATCGTCTAGCACGCATGGGAATTTCCACTGTAAATAAACGTGGCGCCCAAGTTCGAAGCGGTCGAGACATTTTGTGCTGGAATAGCGGCCAGCGCACTCCCCTGAGTATCCAACGCCATCAGGGGCCATCTGTGTTATTTGTTGCGACGAGATGGAAGTGGTAAAGGAGGTCGACTAGAATGGAAGTGTTGATTGGGAGTGGTTTGATACGTCAAATCGCGGTTATGTTGCCAAGACTGGGGACTGACTACCATGTGATTGACTACAGTTGAAATGAAGTCCTATATATGTACTCGGTGTTTCATGACACATTGGGTCAGGTTTCGTGGGTAGACAATATCCACCAGGTATGTTGTGTAAGCCTACACACGGCTCGAGAATGCAACAGACGTGGATGCCGAAGGAAGGCAAATGGAACGAAAGCGAGCGAGGGGAGTCATAATATTTCAAAGCTGCTGCTAACATCGACTCGCTTATTCCGTCATATCAAACCACGTATTCTCGAAACCCAATAATCCATGCCCGTATCAATGAGCGTGCCCAGCAACAAAAGCTCACTCAAGTCGACCAAACAACAACACGCTGATCGTCAAACAGAAATTTCACCCGTAAACTCCCATCCAATATGCAGTAGACTCATGACTCTTATGTGAAGTGAACGCTTGCTTTAATACCCAAAACCGTCATGCTGGTGAACCGGACATCGCCCTGGATGCTTGACAAACCACGACGAGATGCACGCCCGATGGAACCGGCACAGGCACTCCAGCCGCGCCATGGCCACTCCAACGGTAAACTCCTCGAGACAGATGGTGCACTCGGCGTCGTCGATGCAGTCCTTTTCCGTCGCCAAATACGTGTACATGCCGGTCCGTCGTGGGGCGGCCGGGGCCCCGCCTTCGTCGCCGCCTCCGCCTCCGCCGCCGCCACGGGGTGTGCCGTACGTGCTGTGCGTCTGGATGCACGTGGTGATGTGAGACTCCCGGAGGTCCTCGGCGTTGGGAAGGCCCTGGGATGGCAGCTCGTGATGGCAGATGGGGCACTCGTCCTCCTCCGCGATTTGAGGGGTTGGCGGGAGTGCTCGTTGTCTCGAGGATGACTCACCCTGTGTGCCATATCGGTTTGGATACGAAGAGGGGGAAGAGCCCTGGACTGTTGACAATAGACGTTCGATGGGCGTCTGGTGCGTCCCGCTACGCTGTCGGTACGCTGGACCAGGTGAAGATCCAGACGACGAAGGGCCCTGCAATTAACTGTTAGACTTTAAAATCGGGACAATGAAAGTGGGTGACTGACCATCGTGACGCTCCTCGTTCTGGAGGAGAGATATCGATATGGATCACCACTAGTGCCATGCGCAAATACCCCTCCATGTCTATTGGAAGAAGATAGCGACCCGTATGCGTTGCCAATACTACTCCGAGATCTGTAGTGTGCAGATCGCGGTGACAGGGTTGCTTGAGGGCTCGGGCTCTGAGGCGGTGCCGTATTTGGATCTGGGACGCATGGGTTGCAAAGCCTTACCCTTTCGCCCCCTGACATGTTGCTCACGTCAAAATACCCAGCACCTAGTCCATCAACTAGTAGAGATTGTTGCCTAGGCACCACGGAGCCTGGAGCCTGGACAATGTAAGGGTAGGGGATGATAATCCTGTGTGGCGAACACGAGTTGCAGACAACTCTTCCACATTTCCTGACATGGTGAGCTACCTGAACCAGGACCAGACGGGGAAAGGCGGACTTACCTGCAGTGATGTTTGCGCACAAAGAAACTGAACTGGGTATGGCAGATGGGACAGTAGGTGACTTCAACATCCGGTTGCCATCTAGGCGGCTCTGAAGTTGTTGACTGCCGAGAGGGTCGTCGTAGTGCCGGCTGAGCCTCTTCTAACGCCCCTCCCCGCTGGGGAGAAGGCAAGGGAGCGTCCATTCTCTCTCGTGATGGTGCTGTCCATGTCCATTGATGTCCCGATCCACCCGCCGAGTTTGACCATTGATTCGATGACATGTTGCCGTCCTGTGAATGTTCCGGGGGTATATTTTGCGACTCAGTCTGTTCAGACCGGTTATCTCGAGAGCTGCTTCCTGGCTCAAACGCCTCCGTGGGTCGCTGTATCGCCAATGACTGCCCTGGGCTGTGGGTAGTTGGCGAATTTGCTGGGTCGTCTGTAATATCTGCTCCTGAATCTACTGCGCCCTCTTGGTATATATAGGTATCGCCGCCACGGGATGGTGATGATGCAATACCCCTGTCACTATCTACTTGCGCAAGTTCCTCGTCGGTGAAGCGAGCGGCGTGGTCGGTAGGTTCGTCGCGATCGTCATTCGGGTGTGAGCTCTCCAAAGAGCCAGTGCTATGAATCGACTCCTGGTGCACTGAACCGTGATCTGATAGGCTTCTCTCAACAGTGTGAGATGGGCAGTCAAAGAATCGCGAACACTCCAGGTCGTAAAATCGAGAGGTTCGCCAGGAGCAGATGGGGTCGTGGTCGTGGTCGTGGTCGGAGGCAACAGCGTCACTATCGAAGGAGCCTGAGCTTTCGGAGTCGCTAGACACGAGAGCGTCGTAGTCTCTGGCGGACTCGGAGGCAAACTGGCCTGAAGCACCCGAGGGGCTAGCCATAGTAGCACATCAGAGCTCTGCTGCAAATAATGACGCCTGAGTCAGGATATGGGTCCTGTTCTTCAACGCGACATGTATGTAGATATAGTGCTTCGCTCGGTTGGAGATAGACCGTGCTGAGACTGAGGGGGCGGCAAGAGGAGAACGCTCGAGGCTCGTTAGAGTGGAAAGGTGTAGTTGGTTATTTATTTGGCTGTGGTCTGAATGTGCGATTAGCAAATGGTTGGCAAATGGTTGGTTGAGCCCGATCTCGCATGATGCATGATAGCCAGCAGGAGTATCAAGATCCGTTTCAAGACCTTGGCGATCTAACCACCCGTGACTGCGTACCTTTGAAATAGCGTTAGGTAAAGGGTGAAGCGGAAGAGCAAGAGTAATAGAGACAAGACGGTCAGCGGTTTCTAAGAGAGAGGCATGCGATGTAGAAGCGAAAGCTCTCCTTGCGGGTTGATAAGATGAGAGTTGGAGAATAGGTTAGAGGGGCAACTTTCAGTGGAGGTAGGTCCACGGGTCCCGTTCGCCCACGCGATCACCCTTGCATCACCCTTGCTAGAGGCGGCTTCAGCCACTTTTTTAGCAGATGAACACATGATCTGGACCCTTGATTACGGCCATGACCGCCAACACTTGATAATCTCGTTTTGACGCTATGCTTCACTATTAGGTCAAGCTGAGATGCTTCCCCGAAGGCCTTATCACACCCGTCAGGTCACCGTAATCCTCCTTTAGCGTCGTCCCATTCACCTTGACCGGCTTGCTCTCCTGGAGAATAAACACCATTCTGGCCCACTCATGCCCGCTTGGATTGACCCATTGATGCATTGTCCCCCGCTGAATCGCCACATCACCACGCTTCAACTGCCGGCTCTCTCCCGAGTCCAGCGCTAGATTCACCTCGCCCTCGAGCACAATGCCGTAGTCCATGCTCACTGTCCGGTGCATGGCTGAGTTTCCTGGTGGAAAGTCGACAAATCGAAGCACTGTTCCTCCGGGGATGACGAGGCCTGGTTGGTTGGCCGCGTAATACTGGTATGTCTCGATGTCCTTGCTGCATTCGAGGTCAACCGGGTACTCGTCGGTTGCATAGCCTAGGAAGAACCTGTGGCCCCCAGTGTTCGTCTCGGGGATCTCATCGTTCAAGCTGGTGTCGAATATGGCCTTGCCGTCTGTGTTGTGCGTGGTAGTGAACCGCTTCGGTATAGGGAGCTGGTTGGCAGCCATTGCTTCTACCGTGGGTAGACACCTTGTCAAAGGCAAAGAAGACGAGACGATGAGAAAGATCTGATATGCTCTCATGATTCAACCACTAACAAGATGTAGACCTATGACCGCCTCAGAATCCAACTCTTGATTGACTTGGTGATCTATTAGTACTCATCGCTCCAGATACGGTGGGCCACACAAACTCCATCACCAATAGGAACAAGCCTCGAGAATCTTGTCCACTTAGATCAAGTCTTGCTCAAGTTATCTCAAAGAGTTCTCGTGCAGCATTAATTAGATATATCAAACTTGCGGGCGCTGTGTTCGGCCAGCTCACTCCGCATACGCCTTGCTTCAAGATACGAATACTCGACTACCACAGCAGCTCGATCGATCTATCACAGTGGAGTTTATCTGAGCTGCAACATTTGACTCATGTGCCTCGTATAACAGTTTTCCACCTACTCTATCCGGTTATACTGACGAGAATCCGCGACTCCAATACCACTGACTACCTCAGCAGCGACGACGCTGTACACGGGTATGCTTGCCAGACCTGCCGCAACATGGTGAAGGGTCGGAAGAGATGCCCGATCATGGCTTTCCACCTTGATATTGGCCCTTTTCGATCGTAACCGCTTTCCCACCTCGCAGGACTCCTTCGTAACCGCCGTCTTGGTTGCAAAGATGGCGTACGACGCTTCGGCATTTCCGAGACCCCCAATTGATGGCATATATCGGTGTGCAAGGGTGTCACAGTCCGATGTCTCACTATACACATCTCCCAAAGGTTGGGGATCATCCTCCAAATCCTCGAAAACCAACTCGGCGAATGCCACGCCCCTCCAAGATGCTTTAATTCGATAGTACTTGGTTGATGAGCATACCTCAAGGTCACAGAAGAGAGCTGGCATGCCCATATCCTCGCGCATCGAAATAACCATGTCTGTGGAGTTTGCCAACAACACAGGAACGAAGCTACCTTGGACAGCTGAGCCATCTTCTTTACGGTACTGAACTCCGTGCATGTAGAGGCCAAACTGACTGTAGGCTGAGCCGCCTAGTAACGACACATTCTTCTGAGTGGTTACAGAGAAACTGGCCTCGCAGACTGTGGCTTCACCTTCATAAGTATATGCTTTAGTAGGCAGCAGAGACTCGAGGTACGTTCTCGACGTCCTGAAACGAATGGTAGCAGTTGTAAACTCCTGGTGAGAATTGTTGTTTGGGGCTTGTCGCAGGCCGCCATTGCGGAAATCAGGAGACGGCCCAAAAGAAACCGGCATTGCCCAGTGTGGATTGCCCATCTTTTTCCAGAGATATCGCTTGAGTATGTCTTGTGCGTGGTCGTAGGCATCATGGGCAAAGATGTAGTTCCACACCGTAGCTTGCCAAGGTCAACTAACATCGAACAGCAATCTCAATAGGACAATCTTACGATCGACTTGCGGCTTTCCATTCTTCCAGTCTGCTCCGACTTTTCGAGAGTGGTCCTGTATGGCATGTGCTCTTTCGTACCGGATCTTCTCATAAAGCTTGAGATGCTCAGACACAGCTGCGGGTGATGTGCCAAGAGGGAGTACCACAGCAATTGCAGCTGCGTCTTCTATGGCCTGGCAAGCTCCTTGCCCTTGATCTAACACCAGTAAGCAGAAGTAGAAGTGTGCTATGATTGTTACTTACAGGGCGTGTATGGGTGAGCTGCGTCTCCGAGGAGGGCCAGTCTCTCGTTCACCCAGGTCGGAGGCTTCTCCATGTCCAGTAACTGCCAGACCTTGAGCTCATCTGGGTCCATCTTTTCAAACAGACGCAATAGTGTTGGGTCAAAGCCCCTGAAGACCTTGAAGAGCTGCTCGAGTGATCCAGACTTGTTCCATTCTATACGCAGTTAGCTGTCCACTTCGACATTTAGTTGTGTAACGTGGCATCCAAACCATCACCTGCCATGGCATGAGACTCTGACTCGGGATGTATGCAGACAAAGTTGAGTGTACTGTTCCAGTTGCAGGGATACAGGATAACACGTCTGTCGTCGCCGAACCACATGTAACCAGTGTCTTTTGCGTTGACCAGAGCTCTTGTTTCTGGATCCTTTTCTGCGACCTCTCTAGACATGAGAAATCGAAAGGCACCTTTACCTGTACTGATGACTTGAGGCATATCTTCGCTGATAAATTCTCGTGTCTTGGACTAATGGCAGATCATTAGCACGGTCAGTTGTGCTCGGCCATTGACAGCAATACTTACATGAACGCCATCTGCGCCCAGGATCACATCTGCTTCGAAAATACTCCCATCCTCCAATGTAACGTATCCTTTTATCGGGTCAACATGAGTGATCTTGGATGCAGTATGCAAAACAGCTGGTCGACCAGGACCATCCTTTCCAGTCGCAGCCGCCCTCAGCTCATCGTGTAATGCAACTCTGTGGACAAGATGCCATGGATGCTGCCAACGTGAATTGGGTTCATTCAAGTCGGCATATCTGATGAGCTCCCCATTAGGGTAGAACTCATAGCGATAGTTCATCAGGGTACCGCCAAACTGCTCAGCAAAGACGCCCCATCGTCGTAGGATGCCATTCGCGTTGGGAGCGATGTGAACACCTGCACCAACCTCGGTCGCGAAGCTTGACCGTTCATACAGCTATTTGAATTAGAATGAAGTGGCTACTGGGGGTCAATGGGCTATATCCTACTTACAGAGATGTGATGGCCTTGACGGCGAAGACCGATAGCAGCAGCGAGACCCCCGATGCCTGCGCCTATTATGGCCACTTTCAGAGGATGGGGATGAGATACAGATGCATTTTTGTCTGCTGTGCGAGGTTCATCACTCCGGTGAATCCTCGAGGTTGCCATAGCTTGCTCGAAGCGCCTGCTTCGCTGTGTTTGGGGGCAATAGAAGCAAAAGATGGCTTTTTAGAAGCTGAATACATCAACCCAAGGGCGAGCATCATTGAGATAACCAGGGTATTTATCCACTGGCTGTCTATATGGCCTGTTGTTCTACGATCTCTAGCCGTTTCGTTTTCGTGATCATCATGGTTAACATGCTCAATGATTTCATTGCAAGCCACTATAGCCTCCGGAATGCCGGAACCCGAGAGGAGGCGGCATTGTTTTGAATGATTTGTGGAATACTAGCCAACAGAACAAACAGTGAGCATTGGCAGGCGGTCTTCTTGATTCCGAGCACAACATGCATGCATCCGTCACCTCGGATACGAAGCTTCTTTCGTGGAGTCACTCACACCTGGTACCGCCACTTCAGCGCTTTAGCTTAGTAAGTCATCAAATAATGATAAGAAACAGAGGTAGTGCTTCCAGCTAGTGGACAAGTTATCGATCACCTAGACGTTGAGCCTAGCCCTGGATATTTCCTGATTCGGTTCCAAGGTGTTCAAGGCGGAGCTACCCGGTCCGGCCCCGACCCTGACCCCGCTCTCTCACCGTGCTGCCGGCGCCGGGCCGGCGTTGAAACACCACAACACTCACAGGAAGTCGTGTAAAAGAGATATTCCACCAGCATGTCATCTGCTACGCCCGTGGCTCTCATCACCGGCGGTACGGCTGGCCTGGGCGCCGCTACAGCCCGCCTCCTCGCCCAGGACGGCATGCGAGTCGCCGTCAACTATCACTCAGACTCTGGACGTGCTGCCGGTCTCATCAAAGAGCTCCACGACCTCTCACCGTTGCCTCACGATGAATCCAACTTCGTGTCCTTCCGTGCCGACTTGGGGGTGCGTAATGATCTTGTTCTGCTTGTGAATGGGGTAGTCGCAGCCATGGGACGACTGGATGCAGTCTTCTCCAACGGCGGTTGGACAAAGATCCGGGACATCAACGACTTGGACGACAACGTGGATGAAGAGGACTGGGACCGCTGCTTTAACATGAATGTCAAGTCGCATCTGTTCCTGATGCATGCTGCCAAGGAACACCTGGATAAGACGGAGGGGGTGTTTATCACAACGGCGTCTTTGGCTGGTGTGAAAGTGAGCGGAAGCTCTCTGGTACGTCTTTGAGTTTGAAATCAAGATGAAGACAAAGGACTAAGGTAGCCAGGCATACGCCGTCACCAAAGCAGCACAAATTCATCTTGCCAAAGGCCTGGCTCTCGCCGCAAGCCCCCGGATCAGGGTGAACAGCGTATCTCCCGGCCTCATGCTGACGGTGAGATATACATCGCTGATCATTATCAAGTACCTTCCTAACTATCTTAGGGCTGGGGACTCAGCTTCCCTGAAGAGAAACGCAAGGAGATGTCAGATCGGACCAAACTGGGACGTTTGGTGACTGTCGAAGACGTTGCTCAGCAGGTGCTCTGCTTCATCAAATCCAAGACTGTTACAGGCGTGAATGCGGTATTAGATGCTGGAATGTCTATCTAGAATTCATATTGGCATCAACGAATCGAGGTGAGCCTATAATAGCGGGCTCTGACAAAGTAAGCAACGGTGGTCAAAGATAGAATTAGCTGGTTTCTGTACCTATTCTCCTACTTCACGATCATCATCCCAGTGGATATATGATACCAACGGCCAGTTCCAAGTCACATGCCGCATCCTTTTGCCCCAGATATAAAACGGAATCCAAAGGACAAGAACAGCGGCTGCGATTCCAGCCATAGCCCCGTAGGCGGCCTGATAGCCCGCCTCGTTTATCCAGGGGTTCGTGTAAAACGACAGTAGAAAGCCAAATATAGCTGCTCTGCTAGTTAGTTACCGAACAAGATTTACTTTTCAAAGACTCACATTTGAAACCGAGCACAGCCAAGCTAACCTCGCCGGCAACTGGTCGGTATGCGTCGATTACATAGACCAAGCACACGCTCGACGCTTGTGTGATTGAAAAGTTCAAGAGCCCAAGGCCAACAGTGGGCCAAATCCAGTGAAGTTGCCGTTGGATACCGACTCCGTAGAGGACTAGGGATAGGGGCGTGGTTATCATGGACAACACCACGACCGGTAGCCGCATCTCTGGCTCCCTGATGCCTCCGTTCTTTTTAGTAAAGTAGTCTGCGGTCTTCTCGCCGAGATAACCTCCAGCAGGGATACCGAGGAGCGATCCGATAATGGCGGATATAAAGCAGAGACCGACTTGATACGAAGCAAAGTCGTAGGTTGCCTCGAAAGCTGTATCCACGTTGGATGTAACAGCGACTAGAAAGCCAATGGTGACGGCCTGAATCAGAGCCGCCCATAGTACCGGGGGAAGAATGATGAGGCCAAAAGGTCGAAGGAACATCTTGAGCAGAGGCTCGTTGGTAAATGTCCCGCTGCATATGGTGAGAGGTCTCCCATGTATGAAGCTCTGCCCCGGTACATCCAAGGGCTGGCCTGCTTGACTCGTATCCGAAGTCGAAAGGTCATTCTTCTCGACTTCGACCGTGGTAGCGAAACCATCGCTCTCGTCTCGTCGGCGGTCGTATGCTGTTTCGGGGAACGTAAGGAACATGAGGACAAACACGAAGCCAACAAGAGCGCAGGCAACCTGGTATATCGTCCTCCACTCGTAGTTGATGGTTATGAGACCCGAGATGATCATGCCCGAGGCAACGCCAGTGGATAAAGCGCAGTTGTAGACGGACATGATGGCTCCCCTCTCGTGCAGGAAGAAGATATCCGCGATGGACATGGGCGCGATCGTCTCAACGGCGCCAGCGCCAAACCCCATGATGACTCGACCGGCCAGAAACCCGTCGTACGACTTGACAAAGATCAGAGCCAACGCGGCAATAAAGTAGACAAGGTAGCTCGCAAGATAGACGGGGCGGCGGCCATACTTGTTAGCCACGGGGACCCAGAAGAAGCAGCCGACTCCATGGAGGAGACTAGTCGTGGTGAAGAAGAAGGCCACCTTGGCAATGGCTGAGCTGGCGACAGTGTCGTCGACGATGGCCTCGGGGAAGAAGCTCAGGGAGGTCTGAACGATGGCGATGGATGGGCCTGCCGCGAGGAAGTTGGACATTGTCATGGCCAGACAGATGAGGCCAGCCGTGTAGTACTTGCGCCATTGTGACCTGGAGATATCAGTGAGTATGGAGTAGACGTCTATGCTGGGCGACGATATCAGTACCAGTTCAGGGGGTCCTTGGGGTCCGAGGACGGCGTTGGGATGAGAATCAGGGCATTTGTCTCTTGATTGCGTATGCGAACATGGCCCAATGCGTGTCTCCGGGTCGTCGGAGCTGGGTTATCGCTGGTGACGAAAGAGTCCCTGGCGACAGGCCGACTGTCGCGAATCGAGGACATTGCAGCGCGAGCAAAGGGAACTCGGCCCTTTTACCATTCGTTCATACAAGAAGCCTCAAGCTAGAGAAGACGCTCGAATACACATGTCAACGGCAGGGTATGAGGATGCAATCGAGTCAGATAGAAGAGGAACTTGACAGGAATGCCATGTCTAATCCATCCGCATCGAGACCTGGAGCGCACAGATTATTGTGAAAAGCACTCAGACATGGGCGACGACGAAAACGACAGGGGGCTTTCGGAGGTTAACTTAAGTTAGCGGGTGGCGGCGTTTCTCACCAACCTTGGGGTTGCAGATTCCGGCGATGAAGATGAAAGGGGTCTAGATCTGGAGATGACCAACTACCTCCTGATCCCACTATCGCAGCCGGGGTTTCGTTTTGATTCTATTGATGGTGATAGGGTCTTTGGAGGCTTCGAATCGTCTTCTCTGGGGGTTCTCCTTCTATGACGCGATAATGCCATTGTGGTTATGAGGGCTAATCTCTGGCTTCGTAGGTAGTGCTGTTAGTGTCTTGGCGTCGTCAATGTAGGTATTCCACCACGAACCATGGACAGACCGAGAATCTGGAAGAGATAAAAGATGACAGTAATGCTATCCAGGCTCATCACGGCTAAACGGCCCAGGCCAGCGACATTGAGCGCCAGAGTCGTTTCAGAAGATGTACAGATCCGACGACGCGCTGGTAGATGCATCGTCAAAGCCTCAAAAAACGAGTAAACGTACGCAAGGGCACGTAATGGTTTCAGGGCTCGTCAAGCTAAACGAGAGCCAAGTACGTATGCTTCTCTGCCAGAGGTGACGCTATCCCCATCCGAACCCGGCCATTTGTGGCTCTGGGCTCGAGGGAGACACTTTTATTCATGGCAGGCTTACGACGACAATCGGACGTCGCTCCAGATCGCGGCTTCTTGAGCCGTGCTCTTGGTGTTATTGACGCCTCTAGTGGGTTGTGCTTGCTTGGCCACCACGCAATTAATTCCGCTTTTCTGTGACATCGCGTCTAGTCTGGACACGCTGGGGGGCGAATGGGATGGCTATTATATCACGTATTTGCCCTTGTCATGCCCGCACCTCTGACTTTGTTCTTTTTCCCGTTCATATGTGGTTTGACTATTGAAAAAAGGAGATCCTTGTTAGCATTGGCGCTACTGTTCCCTTCCTCCAAGCGTATTCCCTACCTTCAAACCTACTAATATCCCTTGATCCATACCCCCCGTCCCACCTTTGCCAGCCCTACCATCTCTCTTTCATCTTCACTTACACCTGACAACCGCTTGATCACTCTCTTTCTTGTCATCTCGTCTTGGCGCTCTAGAGGGCTTGGCCTCACTTGTTAGTGCTGATCCTACCGTGTACCCGTTCTTTATCTCTGCCGACGATAATTGCCGACGGCGCCATGACTGGTCCCTCGCTCTCCCACATCCTCGATCCTACGCGCCCGAGTCCAGATCCTACATCCGCCCCAGCTTCGGCTCCGAATCTCTTTGCGGCGCCGTCATATCCTCTTCATCCTGCTCCATCTGTCGCGCAGTCTTTCAATCCCGCGACTGCCGCTCGACCATCGTCTACGCCCGCCCCCTCCGCTCCCCGTTCAACTCCAACGGCGACGACGGCTTCAACGCCGGCAAACAACGCGCATGCGGTGCTTTCGTTGTATGCCTGCGGCGACTGCGGACGGAAATACTCAAGACCCGAGCATCTTCAGCGACACGTCCAGACGCATACCCTCGGCCGTCGATTCGCCTGCAGTGTCTGCGGCAAGACGTTTGCGCGCGCCGACCTCAAGAAGCGCCACGAGACGAACCATGACAACGACTCGTCCAAGAAACGTCGCCGAACCACGACCTCTCCGAGCGCTGGTCGCGTGACCCATGCCTGCAAGCCATGTGCTGCCGCGCGCGTGAAGTGCCAGGAGGACAAGCCATGCCAGCGATGCCGTCGTCGCGGCTTGACCTGCGTTGCGGCAGAGGCTGGGTCTTCCGCTGCTATGCATCTGGTGCAACTTTCAGCCAACGCGCACTCCAATCCGTCTTTTGGCGATGAACCCGGTAAGTCTGGCCTGTCTGCCGAGTATTCAATGCCTGATTCCGCGGAATCAGAATTCCGGGTCCAGCATCCTATAGAACGGACCTCTCCATATGAACAAACACCCCCTCTACACTCGGACTCTGGCCGATTATCAACGCCAGATACAATGGGAGACACGACTATTCCGGACCATTTGGCACCCAAAATAAACCCTGGCTATGGAGGAATGGATCACATTCCCTTTTGCGACTTCCTCCGAGACGTGCTCTACGAACAGCAGTGTGATCACTCGGCGAGGATGGCTGAAGGCCAGGGACTTGCAGTCTTGGACTTTTGCAACAATAGCAACCTGGAACTCTCAGACATGGACTTTGGCCTATTGGATCACTGGAACACGGACGGCACGACCGACACGATGCCTGTTCAGCAAGAGACCCCCGAGACGGACAGCTCGGTAGACATTGCGCATTTCCACAGTCTTGTCAATGCCTGGGACGTGTCTCCGTGGCGATGGAATCCCGTGGCGAACGATAATGCCTATCACGAGCAAGGCAATCTTCCCGTTCCAAAGAGAGATATTGCTACTATACAGGCTCAGGCCTCCAAGAAGGGCTTACAAAAGGTTGTTGACCAAAAGCTGGATCTGTCCGCGCGAGACCGAGTCTTGGCCCTGGTTCTGAGCGCATGTCGACCAGACTCTATGTCAAATCGGATATCGTCTTCATTCCCTTCAACAGAGGTCATGGACACGATGGTGCATATCTTTCTCAACTCCCACACCAGTCAAGTATCGGAATGGATACACTTTCCAACTTTCAAGCTCGACGAACAAGAGCCGGAATGGATCTCTGGAGCAGCCTCATCAGGCGCCGTGTTGGCTCCAGTACCAACTCTGCGCAAATTTGGACTCGCTCTCCAAGAGTCTGTCCGTAAGTGAATTGAACTGGCAACGTCGTTACAATGCGCTGACCATTCTTGACCAGGCCTCATAATGCCCAACCGAGTATGTACCTAAAAGAATCTAGCAAGCTACAGCTGGCATTGCTAACAGTCACAGTTTGAGGCAAACAACGAAACAATCTTGAACATAGGCCTCGTCCAGTCTATCATTCTTGGGCAAGAAACTGGCCTCTGGAGTGGAAATCGACGCAAGATGGAGATTGCCGAATGCCATGTCAACATCCCAATTACAGTACGAGCTCACTTAGTCACTCAACTGGCATTGTACTAATCTCTGTAGATGATGCGGTATCGCGGCAAGTTCCAACGCTCAACATACCCCTTGATCGTGGTGGACAATACAGATGAGGGAGCTGTTCTCGAGCAAAAGTGGAGGAGGTGGATTGAAATGGAGAAGTGGAAAAGGTAAGCTCAAATCCAGTGTCCAATATCATCCAACAACCTGCTAACCCTCGTGGATAGACTCGTCTTTCACTGTTACCTCCGGGATAGCCAGCAGTCCATGACGGCTCTGACGAACCCTGTCATGTCGTACTCTGAGCTGACACTACCTCTGCCAGCAGCCAAGGAGCTCTGGTACGCCAAGACGGCAAGGGAGTGGAAGGGCGTCTACTTGGAGCGAGAAGCTGGGCAGACCAAGAGGGCGCCGTCGGTCGGCGACTTGTTCCACGATATAAATCTTTTAGCTGCAAACCGCCACCGAGTGGACGTGCAGCTCTCTACGGCAATCTATCTCCACGCTTTCTGGGCCGTCATCTTGGAATACAGGACGCTGTGCTCGGCTTGCAAGACACGATCCTACGCCAGGAGCACTCTCGGCGGGTCCAGCTCGCTGCTGAGCTCGAGGCATCAACAGCTGGTGCATGACCTGCAGACGTTTCAGTCCATGACAGCCTGCTGGCCAGAAATCTCGGCGCAGGAACGGTTAGTGCTCAACCTGCTCATGATGAACCTGCACGTCTCGCTCGACGACCTGCAGCTCTTTGCGGGCAAGGAGGGCGAGGAGCAGGCACGGCGGATCTATCCCGTCCTGCAGCAGTGGGCCGAAAGCCCCGACTCCCGCTCGGCCGTGTGGTTCGCCGGACAGGTGCTGCGATTCGCGAAGCTATTCCCAGCTGGCCAGCTCAAGAACTTTTACGCAGTCGGAGTTCATCACGCGGCGCTCGCTCTGTGGACGTGCGGCGTTGTGACGCGAGCGGCTCGGCGGCAGGGCATGCCTCTGCAGCAGGAAACGGTCTATCTCGACGAGCCGGAGTCGATGGCTCTGCAGAGATACATCAGTCTCGGGCAGGGCCGGCCGGCCATCCGTGGGCCCAGCGGCCGTGATGAAGCGTCGATCGAGGATCCGAGGGCGAGCATGGAGGCGGCGCACGAGGTGCTCAAGAGTAATTTCTCGGGCGGACAGAATGCGCCTCCTGCTATTGTTGAGAACCTGTGCATCTTGATCCGGCAGCTGGGATGCGCTGCGTGGGTTGTGGGATTGAGCTGATGAGATGTGAAGATATGTGATGAATTGGCTATGTACTGTGAGATGGATACCCCGGGACTGGATCAACAGGGCCCCTGACTAATCGGTAGTCGGATTGCCTTGCCAATTGAAGACAATCAATAAGAAGACGACAATGCCATGTGGCATAGGCTCTATACCCGCGAACCCACGATGTTACACGTGGGTGAGCGACCATGATGTAGTGGACCGCCAATACCAGGTTGATGCCGATCGTGCAAGGCTACTAGTAAACACTAAAAGCCCATGACAAGCCCAACATGTCTTTTACTTCACAATGATGAATCTCCGCCATTACTGTACCGTCTACTCACCAGCCGAGTTTATCGGCCGAGTATCAGGGATCATCCCTCCGACAAAGCGGCTCTTTCAGCGGGGCCATCCATCAACCCGTCCTTTGCAGGGCGTCGTCCCGGCCCAGCCGACCGGGAGCTAAAACAAACGAGATCGGACGTGGTGACGTTATTCTTGATAAACGTTGAATCCCTTTGAAACATGCTGCTTCTTCACCCACAGCCGTTGTCCGTTGTTGGGTGGCTTTTCAACGCTTAAATTAATTGTCGTGGCTGCGGGCTGAGCAAAAGGGAAAAAGGGAAAAAGGGGCTGGAGACTTTGGTGTTACTCTTCACTTTGACAGCTCGCCTTTCTCCTTTTCGTGCAGTCTTTTTTCAAC